>PNEQ01066821.1:0-37016 GCA_003012365.1 Medauroidea extradentata | reverse complement strand
TTACTATACTGTGACACAACAGTACGAAACGACGAATAGACTTTAAACTTGGGCAATTGTTCGTGAACAACATATACATATTCCTAGCATTTTTATAATTTTATCTCATTTTTACATTGTCACTTTTGGCAGTAAACCGACGATATATCATCTCACTAATCTCAGGTTTGGGGCACCAAATACGTTTCCGCGAAACCTTAACTCTCTGAAACTTTGTAATGTCAATAAAGTTAAAGTGAATATTTTGACAATATATAATTGAGGGCACCGTCACCAATGGTTGTGCACAGGGTAAACAGATGTTTCCCATTCAATTAATCTCTTACCTTAGATGTCTGTAACTACCATAGAACGTCAAATTGGCAGTTTTATAAATAAGGCCCAGGCGAAGTCGCTGTTAGTGGCAGGGACAAACTTAAGACTGCTTTTCGCATGGACAGCTATAGCTACTTATCCTTCTGCAGAATTAGTTCAACTAGCCGCTTGGACATTCTAACACTTGATGACTAAGGAACCAATCTTGTGTACAAAGAGGTTTTTAAATTAAAGTAAATATTATCAGTTACGAATAATACTCGCGAGCAAAGCCGCGGGGGACTGCTAGTAGGCCTACAGCATAAAAGCATAGTTCTTGAAAAAGGTCTTTACAATACTGGTCTTAGATGGTATAATATGCTACCAAAGAAAATTGCATCAGAAACAAATGTACAGAAATTTAACAAAGTAATTCACAAAATATTTGATAATACATGTTTTTACACCCTACAGGAAATAGAGGATTTCATTTTGAACTTAAAATAAGATAGCCTGCCTAAAAACTGAATTTACAAATAACTTTATTCATACTGTACCCAGATGTCTATCTTAACTGTCAATTATCTAGAGCATATGTACTGTAACTTATAATGAACTGAAGCTATCATGTATTGTAATGTATAATATATGTAAGTGTAACATGAACCTTTCTCCCTATGAAGTAGGCCTATTCATGTAACCACCATTGTAATGTATTGTGTGTATATTGTATAGTAGATGTGCTGTATCACTTTCAAACCATTCAAAAATTGTTTTTGTCTCCAAACGGTATGCATTTAATCACCCATGTAATATATTGTGTTTGTATTATAAAGCGGATGTGCTGTACCATTTTCAAACTATTCAAGTTTTTTTTCTTTTTTCTTTTTCTTTAGTTATACTATAATTTTCTTGTACTTGAACTGTTGAAGTTATGTATAGTACTTTGTATAATATGTTAATGTAAAAATTGACGAGTTCTATACCCCCACGACTTAGTCGTATATGGGGTCAAACAGAACGAAAATAAAATAAAAAAAAACCACAAGCTTCAAATGGACTGCAAAGTTTCCTTAAGTAGGCTACGTATTACGAAATGTCATTGTTAGAGCCACGATTTTATGGCGAAAAGATGTTTGCAACATTTGGTTTCGATGCGTCATGTGCACATCTGCAGCTCTGCTACATTGTCTGTGGTTGGATGGTTTTACTCTCACTTGCCTTGGCAAATTATAGACGTACAGACTCACAATAATCTTATTCTGATTGGTGCAGTCGAATAAGAAACATGTCTGAACAAAGACACGCTGCCAATAACCTTGAAACAGAACTGCCGATGTGCACGTGAGTCACTGAAATAAAGTGGGGGCAAAAATCTTTTCGCGACAAAATCGTGGCCCTAGTCATTGTTAACGCACCATACTTACAAGGCAATTATTTTTGGTGAAATGAATTACGCAAATTTTGTTTCAGTGCCTAGCGTGCACATCTGCAGCTCTGTTTCAAGGTCAGTGATTGGCTGTTTTCAACTCTGAACATATTTGGTATCTACCCGCAAATCACAGACGTGTGTTGTCGCAGTGACGTTGTTCTCATTGGCGCAGTCAAATGAGTGACGCCTCTACACGAATGAACGCCTCTATCATTGCCTCTAACCATACTTTCTAACAATTCTGTTCCGAAACCCTGAAACATAGCTAGAAACAGCCTTTTCTAACTGTCATTTATTTAAACGTACTAACCGGATATACGTGAAACTCAGAAATGTGCACAGAACTTCTCTGTAGACTTTGGCCACCGCTATAGGTCCCATAGTAGAAACTGTTCTCAAGGAATCTTGCACGATAGTTCAGTGTTTGGCTCGTGCGGCATTTGATGCGCACTTCATAGCCGCCCTTATAGCTCGTCACTTGCGAGCCTCTAACGCGCTTATGGTAGGCCTTATTGAGAGCCGATACAGCTGAGCGAAGAGAACTTACACTGTAAAAAATTATTTTTGAACATAACGTACCGATGTAGGCTATTATAGGAGTGATAAGAAAGTGGGTTTTATAGTAGAAATATATGTTTCTCATACAACACTAGTATAGCTTTCCTTTACATTTTTAGGATACAATCAAATGTATTCTGGTAAAACAAGACTTGTATGGCAACAGTGCTAAATATTTGCTCTCTGTACAAGCTATAGTATAAGGGCCATTTCACACGGTCAAATATTTATTGAATTCAATTTATTGAACAGCACGATGAGTCAAGAAATTTGATTCAATAAACATTGAAGGTACCACTTGAGAAGTTATCACACAATGGACAAGCAAATGAAGGACAAAATAAATAATGTAGCTATTTTATAATTATCTACTACCTCTGGAAGACACAGAAATACTTGGTTTAGCCATTACAAAATCTCCTATTTTTGTTGTATATATTATTTAAAATAAATAACGCTCGTAGTTATTTTTAATATTGTATATTTCGCACATAGAATACAATAAATGTTATTTGAATTAATAATTTTTGGAAAACCCTTTTTCCTATTCTTAAATATTTTGATTAAAAAACTGTCATACGTGTTAGAAACGAAAATTTTTGACGAAATTCTTGACATTCAATAAATTGAAAGTTAAAATGGCCGTGGATATGACGTCAGCATGGCGTCACATGACATTAAAAAAAATCGGATTCAATAAATTTGAAAGAAAATTGAAGCAATGTTTGATAGTGTGCAAAGCCCTTACTAAGGGCCCCGTACTGTGTATAGGTAAATTACTTGCATTACAAATAAGGAAGTATTTTTACAGTTGAGAGCAGCAATAACTGAATGAGGGAACAGAGAAAACCCGCCGATCAACGGCATAGTTCAGCACGACACACACATGCGAATATCAGGGTTGACCACCAACACTGTTGTAGCTTGTACTGTAAAAAATATTTGTAAATTTGCCATACCCATGTTTAGGAGTGCCGAGAAAGTAAGTACGACAAAATTGTTTCCCGTACATCAATGGCAGCGTTCGTAGGTATATTTAAGAAACAGTCAAATGGATACGTGTGTTAAAAAATTCGAATAGTAACAATGCTCAACATTTGTTCTCATTACAAGCAGATGTGTGCATGTTAAGTGTATCCTGCTGTGTGTTAATTACTTCCATTACTATTTAGGAAGGTTTTTACAGTGTAGGAGGGAAGTGCCCTAACCACTGTGCAAATCGCGAGCCTATGATGCAACGTAAATCAATACAACTGTTCGTGTACTTCACTTGCCCCAGCATGCTTGTTACATTTCACTAGAAGGGTCGCCAGAGCTGTTTAACACTGGAGGCTTATCGAAACAAAACTGTTCGTACGTGCTGTTGAATAACGTTCATCTAAATCTGATTGGCGCATCCCTTACACTCACTCGTGGGCGCGTCATCTATCTGGTCTTGTGTTCCAATAAACTGCATGGTCACTGCTCGCTGTCTGTTCTCATCTGTGCCGGGAATATGAATGTGTTATCTATCCAGAGCTTTAGAAGTATTTATATATGTTGTAAGTAAATAACAGTGCCTTACATCTCGTTCGCGAATAGGAGGGAATGGAAACTTATTTTCTTATTATAATTACATTATGTTATGAAAAATTAAATTAACAGTCGTGTTACTTTACTTTGTCCCTATACGTGGATTAATATTCCCTTACACTCTAGATGTAGGCCTAATTAGCTATCATTATATGTATAGTAAATTCACCTTAATTTTTACAGTACTTTGTAATCAGCGCTATAACCTTGTTAAGGCCTCGCGCTTTAGTTAAGCAGTAGTTTTGAAAATATTTTTTAACGCAAATTAATACATATATCAAAAATTCATTCTTGCAATTTTAACACTTAATTATATCTCATCGTTTGTATATGAATTTTCCTGTTACAATACACCAAACGGATTTTTAGATTTTTTCCTTTGAGTATTGCGTATTTTGTTGTCAAAATAAGCCAAAATTAAGCAAAATAATTTTTTGCTAGCAAACGATACATTATATAAAAAAACGCTCTGCCAAAATTGTGTATCGTATGACTGAACACAGTCTCAAAATTTTTCAAAGCATTTTGTTAAAAATGGTTTGAGTTATTTGCAGTTTTTTTAATTAAATGAAAGATCATTGCCGATTTCTTTGTAAATTATGTACGTGTGTGTCTATAATATATATATATATATATATATATATATATATATATATATATATATATATATATATATGTGTGTGTGTGTGTGTGTGTGTGTGTGTGTGTGTGTGTGTGTGTGTGTGTGTGTGTAGGCCTAAATATATTATTCCCATTTTTGTACTTTTGTTTTAAGGCCACCTCGCTTGTTATTAAAAGCGTTACTAACTATTCTGTTTGCATTACTGAAAATGTATTTATTAAACAATGTGAAAAATATTATTAACATTTACCTAAAACATATTTAACAAGATCTTGCGACGATAACACCCTGGACTCACATTCGGGAGCACCCTGGTTACATCCTCGCAGCTCCGGCCATGAGAACGGACAACTTTATGAAATGAATTGCGTACGTAGGATATAAGTTATGTAGGCTATATACGTGTGTATATACACATATATGTGTGACTGCATGTATGTGTATATATACGCATAGGCCTACATATAAATTGCCTAATGTGTGCGTATGTGTAAACACTGGTCTAGTAGGCTAGACTACTTTTTGTACTTTGAATCTACCGCAATTTTCATCACCATTTTTTTTTAATTTGTAACAGATATTTTTTTTTCTTATTTCTGACACAAAATGTGACTAAATTTGGCTCTTACGAAATTTTTTTCTCTCTCATAGTTTTCGCGTAATGGCTTCTTAAAGTCATATTTTGCATGTTTCCGTTTTAACGACTACACTAAAACCGATTGATATACCAAACTCAAAAAAATCACAGTGGATAAAGACATTATAGGCTACAATATTATGCTAATAAAAATAAAGAATAAAAATTATTTGAATTAAAAAAAATGCTGAAACTAAAAACAAAAATGTAAAAAATTCAATAATTTTTTTTAAAATAAAAGTAATTTTTATTCTTTATTTTTATGAGCATGTCATTGTACCCTGTAATGTTTTTATCCACTGTGATTTTTTTTTTACTTTGGTATATCAGTTGGTTTTTGTGTAGTCGTTAAAACAGAAACATGTAAATTACGACTTTAACAATCCATTACGAGAAAACTATGAGAGATAAAAAAATTTCATAAGAGCCAAATTTAGTCACATTTTGTGTTTAAAATAAGAAAAAAAACATCTGGTACAAAAAAAAATTGGTGATGAAAATTGGGGTAGACCGCGCCCTTAAGTTCATGTAATACTGACAGAGTTTTGAAAATTGCGTTCTGAACTTGACTTCAGTTTTATAATTAATATATTACAAAATACACTTTTTAATACATTTTTTACTGTAGGAATATAAGCCACTTAGCTATACAGCATGAAAAATAAAGTTTTGTTTTAAATTTAAATAATAGTTTTATATCACAGTCTGCATTATACGCCTATAACATTTAACCTTACTTCGTATTGGCACAGTAAATTACATTCATTTCCTTTCCTTCCAATCAAGACCTTGCATTGTTTCTTGTAACTGTGACCAATATTATGTTCCGTTATTGTTCTTCCTTCATTTCTTTATATTCTCAGTTAAGCGAAACAGATAATTTGTTATATGCTCTTATTCATTCTGTCAACTGTCGAAAGTTTTCAGAAGGTTAATTTTCCTGACATTTACTCTCGCCATATCCTGCGCATAGCTTTCGACACCTCCACAAACATGTATTTTCTAGTCGAGAAACAATATGGTGCGAGGGGTCCCCGGTTCACATCTGGGCTCGGTCATATTTGTTGTGTTGTCCTTCACATTATATCACTCACATCAGCTCTTAATACCTCGTTTTTAAAAGGCCGTAATATCCTCACATTCACCCCCAATTAAGGTGAATAATGTGAGCATGGAGCAGTGGAACGGAAAACAGGGGTACACGAGAGGACTCTTCCCACCATGCCATATTCATGTATTAACCACAATTCCCACATGCAGAAAATCTGCACGTAAGGCTATTCAGGAATTACACTGAGTTCGCTATGACGGGAGTCGAGCGCACTATCCTCTATATAACCGCGGCCGCTGCGAATATGAAGCAGCAACTACGTATGGGTGTCTGCTGATGTAATTTGTTTATCTTAACTTTTCGTT
Source organism: Medauroidea extradentata (assembly GCA_003012365.1). Taxonomy (NCBI): domain Eukaryota; kingdom Metazoa; phylum Arthropoda; class Insecta; order Phasmatodea; family Phasmatidae; genus Medauroidea; species Medauroidea extradentata. The sequence goes on along the minus strand of PNEQ01066821.1, from coordinate 30,485 downwards.
TCGATAATATCAATTTTTTAAAATTAAATAACTGACAAATTCCACTTTTATTAATAACATTTCATTTTATCCTCACATATTAAACAAATTACTACATTAAAAATACATTTTAATAATTTCAAACATTGTGTAATATTTTTGTTTCAAAATGTTACATTTAATTATTTACTCACATAGGGCCTACTACTTTCAACCTTATAGCTGATTTTACATGGTGTGAATCTTCTACATAACTTAATTTTTTCATATTTATTGCATCGACGTTTCTTAACTTAAAATACTGGTTTTTACTAATTAATTGGCCGTACTATGGGGTAGCTTTCCCAATGGCGGGTGATAATTTATGTGACACATTGATATTTTTTTACCTCCCGCAAACTAGAGGAATCTTTCAGAACGTAAAATGTGTTTTTAAATGTTACTACACTAATCACCTTTGATGTGTACAAATTTCGTTCCACGTGGACAATTAGGCTACTTCTTCCACCATCAGTAAATGCTTATCTCAGGGTAGAGTATGGCCAAATTTTCTTTCAAAATTCATAACTTTTTGACGGTTGCGAATCGCGGAATCGGATTATACAATTTTGGTTCATTTGGTGCTTCTATTAACACGTCTACTCCCGGAAGGAACATCCTGTGTATACACACACGCTCACGCACCTACATAGGTACATACATACACACACCTACCCACACACACACACACACACACACACACACACATATATATATATATATATATATGTATGCAGACACACACATAACTTATAATATTCAACAATTTTACGACGTAAAGTACCATGAGTAGGCCTATTTAGTTTTCTAGCAAAATGTAGCTGCATGCTCCAGAAGTCGTAAAGTGTAGGTCTAAGCCTATAAAATTATATAACTTCCGACAAACCAGACTTAGGATATAAACTACATGAAATTTCTAGGCTCGAAAAGTTTTCATGAAAATATTTTATCCTTACTTAGGCCAACTTTTGCAAAGGTTTGTAAAAGTAGCCTACAAAGAAACGTCTTGTCAATTTCACAAAATATTATGAGACTATTGGGCCTAAGGGCCTGAAACATATCTAATGCTGTACCTGTAGGGTAGCCTATATGGGTCTAATAATTATAGGCCTAAGTATGTGAACAATAATTAATCGATTAAATGTGGGGCATATTCATGCTGGGTTTTCAATGCTGAGTACTTTAAAAAATACTGATCTTTTATAATGTGTTCCAGCCTGTTAGGCTACATGTAGGCTACACGGTTGTAAGTTGAACATTAATTAAGGCCATGCATGAGCCTTCATTTTTACTGCATTTGCAATTGGCTAGTTATTTTTTAAATCCTATACGAGAGCAAATGTCGAACAATTATTGCACAGTTTTGTTAAAAGTGGCGTAGACTATGTTAACTAATTTTTTTCAAAACAAAATATACAATGGTTTAAGCTAGTTATGTAGTTAAGGAAATTCTCATTAATTAACTAATTAGCCAAATGTTACTTATGCAATTTCTACCATAGAAAAATTTATTACATAGTAAAAATAATTTTCCACAACACTTTGCGGAAGTTTTCGATGTCTGCTCCCGTTTAGAAATAAAAAAATATATCGTGAAAGCAGTATACGGTTTTTTTCCTCAGTTGTAGGCTATTTTTTTTTTATAATCGATTTTGAAGTGAGGGAAAGCTGCCCACATCGTGACTTAACGGTTCGTGCAACAGATCACAAAGTCTTGTATTACGCTCGGCAGTGAAGACACGCTGTGTGGGTGGTCGGCCAGAATAAACTTCCTGGCGAGCGAGAGAGAATGGTGCTTTGCCGCGAGGTGGCCGTAAAACAATCGGGCAAGAAATTAACGATAAACAACAGTCGCTTCGGAGAGGTTCCTTTTAGGTACGGAAGGGAAGGGGGGGGGGGGGGTTGGACGGACGAGAAAGATTTTTTGACGACTGCATTCGTCCCGCGCCATCTGGCGATGTGGATGGCGACGTAAAAGGAGTTGGTTGGTATATTAGTGAGAAGGAAGGGGAAGGGGGGAGAGGCCTGTTTTGTACGCGCATCTCTCGGCGCGGGAAACACGCAAACAAATGAAATCTAATTTTCGTTTCGCATCACTTTGCCGTGGTCCGTCCCCGACGGGCCACCCACGTCGAGAACAAAACCAAGAAGAGGTAAGACCACGAGTAGGAAGGAGAGTTGACGGTAAGGAGGGTGGGGGTGGATGTCCTCGGAGGAAGAGAGAGAACATGACGGTCGGCGTGGTTGGAGGAAGAAAGAACAGACGCTTGGAGAGAAAATAGCTACGCCCGAATGCTCCGACAATCTCTCTCACACCGAAACCCGACAACCATCAAAACCCTGATGCCGGTGTGTTCCGAATGCGGCCCTGAATTATGTCGGACCCGAAAAGAGAGGATAAAAAAAAAATAAACGAAGTGCAAGTGGATTGAGGAACCCCGTAGACTCGCTCGCTATCTGTGGCGAATTTCATTCTCTTTCCAGTCAGGGAGATCGTGTCGTATTTCACCGAGTTATGCTCACTCATAAATATTATATTGCAGATGTGCGCACCGGCTAGGCTAGGGGGAGGGGAGAGGGTAGACAGCCGGTGAAGCTATCCCTGCTTATTAACCCTGCCTGGGTAATGAAATCTTCTCCTCGACCCCTCCACCGCTAACACCACACAAGAACACTCTCCCCTCCACAGCTAGTTTTGCCATGATTTGGTTTATGGGAACGGGTTATCAAACAGCTCAATCTGGGGCCCCGCCCACCGGCAGGCTCGCCCGGCCGCCGCCAGACCAACCGGCACCTCTGCCGCGGGAGGGGAAGGGCCACGCCCTGCTGCAGTCCCAGGCTGCCATTGGCCGGGCGGGTGGGCACGCGGGCGTGGCCGCGCTCCCCGCCTTAAATAAGCTGTGACGGGCGGAATGCGACAGTGCGACCGGGGAGGGGAGGCTGGTGGTCTTGGAGGGGGCGGCGGAGGGGAGATGGTCTCTGGGCGTGCGCAACGTGGTCTAGTTGATGGGAAGGGGGGAAGGTGTGTGCCGAGGCCGGGCGCACGGGAAAATAGACACGTCCTGGTGGAAGTGATCCGGCCGACGAGGATAGCAGGGGAAGGGGGAGACATCTCGTCAAAAGATTCTCTTCGCCCTCCTCCCTCCTTCATGCGGGACATGCCGTGTCCTCCCCCTCCCACGCACTCGGGGGGCGGGGGAAGTGACTTAACTTGAGCAGTTGACATTTGACGTCTGGCCGGGGAGGAAGGCCTGCGCAGAGAGTGTCGCCGCGGGTGAAGCCAGGACTAGCCGGCTCGCGAGGACGTCCCCGGGGGACCTTGTTCTGTCCGGAGAGTATTCCACCTTCTTCGCCTCTGTGAGTCGATCAGAGTCACCGAGGAGGAATCCACGACATCCAAGCTGCCCTGGACGACGTTACCCTGGGGGTTTAAGGAAATTGAAGAACCCCGGCCTACCCTAACGATTCCGTCAAGACGTCAGCGATCGGGTGTTTCGGCAGTGTGATAGGGAAGGGAAGACAAGGACGGAGCCCGTTGACGGCGACGGAGGGGAGGAGCCAACCCCCCCCCCTTCCCTTCCGGGGGGCTGCCCCACCCCGCGGCACACCCAAACAAGACAGACGTGAGGCTGTCCGCCCGTTGACTTCTTGATCCAGTGCCGCTGACATGTTGCCACACAAACAATGACAGCTTCAAAACTCTGAACAAACTGCTTATTTGCGTGCAGGCTCTCCCTACTCTTTTTTACTTATTTTGTTCCTGAACCCTCTCCTTTTCTCTTCTCCTACTTAACTGTGGTCGACGTGTCGCAGAAGCGGCACGTGCCAGCTAGGAAACGTTGTTTACTTTGGTAAGCAGGGCAGGATTGTCTGCACTAAGTAAACACCGGGTGAAAGGGTGCGCGATGACGCGGTACGCTACTTGCTGAGTCATGAAGGAGATCGTCGGCTGCGTGTTCTCGTGCTTCTGAGAGAGGGGCAGAGACCGACGACGAACCCCCCGCGCGATGGCGCTCGAGACAGACCGCAGCAGCCCGAGCAGCGCGTCCAGCCCCGGGCCGACGTCGAACCAGCGACCCCACCAGCGTTGCCGCTCGCCGCCTCCGCCATGCTGCACCACGTGCGCAGCTCCACCGCCCCCGCCGCCTCCAGCCGCCTGCCCCTGCTGCTCGCCACCGCGGCCACCCCCGGCGCGCCAGGCCACGCCGCCACCACCGCCGCCCATCTCCTTCTCCGTCGCCAACATCCTGCGGCCCGAGTTCGGTCTGCGCGCTGTCGCCGCCCTCCGCCGGCCAGCCGCCGCCCCCGTGGACAGCCCCCGGCTGTTCCGGCCGCACGAGGAGACGACCACCCCGCCGCTGCCGGCGTCAACCAAGACGAGCCTGCCTGCCGCCCCCAGTCCGCCTCTGTCGCCCGCCTCCAGCACGGTGTCAGCGTCTTCGAGCGCGCCCGACGACAAGGCCGAGCCTCCGCCGAACGGATCGACGTTGTGGCCGGCCTGGGTCTACTGCACGCGCTACTCGGACCGTCCGTCCTCAGGTCAGAACCTCTCTCATCATCTACTTGCCTCTTCTTTACACTGTCAAAACTGCACGAGAAGTAGCTTAAACATGCATTCACAGGTGGAGTTCTTAACTTTCTGTATGCCGGTAGAGATAAATAGATGCCACATTGGAACCAATATAAGAGGGAAACGATATGGGCGATACTTGAACGGAGGCCGATAATAATGCCTATCTATTTATTTCCGTATAATGCATTATACTGACGCGCAGTGTTTTTTCGTGTATTTTTATAATACTTATAGGCTACGTAGGCAAATGAATTTCTCTAGTTTTACGGAGCAAATTGGATACTTTCCGTTGGTTGTATTTACCAGTCTGGGGAAAACAATCTTATAGAACCAAAAATATATTTTTTTGATAGGCATGCAGGTTTTTTTTTTTGTACAATTAGGTATAGCCTACAGCTGGATTTAAAAAGTAAATGTAGCATTGACTCAGACCGACAGCCTAATGACTTCTTAGGAATAATGCCTGCATTCGGCTGGATAAATTTTGGAATACCACGAAAATCGCTTTTTTTTATTTATTTATTTCAATAGCACAAAGGCTAAAAAGAACAATAACTCGTTAAATATGCATACAATATTAAACTGTTGCATAATGTGAAATGAAATTTACAATCAAATTATGCAAACATGTACACAACTTTCTTACAGTAGGCCTTACCTAGTAGGCTAACAATAATTATATATGGTAATACATTTTGAGGATGACTTTATACATGATTTGAAATCCTTAAACATCATCATACATTGCTAAATTAAAAGTTATTTGCTGCTGATATATATTCTTTAAGAATTTTCTTAAAAGTAGTAAGACTCTTAATTTCTTTTAGTGGTTCTGGTAATTTATTAAATTCAGTCAATCCTTTGTCAAAAATAGACCGTTTTGCCAAAGTAGCTTTCGGGATGTCAGGTATGAGACTCGAACTCAGGTCCTTCCTAACACGATTCCATTAAGTTACCATTGCAGCTCTTCGCTTAGTTTGTAACCTACTAATAATTGAAAACTAATTACTGAAATGTTGCTACGAAACATGACATACATTGTGACAGCGTTTTACTTCGTTGTAAACTTATTAGCAGCCATAGGTTTTTCTACAATGGCGTAGCAAAGCCTAGCCTAAAAGTGCATAAAACGGTTTTATACAAGAAAGGAAAACCAACTCACCTACAGAAATTAAGTAATTCACACTGCAGAGCAGTGTCACGGGTCACGTCAAGGCGTTTATAAAAATCGTATTGAAATTTTTTGTGCAGAAAATTGGCAGTTTTTTATTTCACGTACAGACATTTTTCAGAAGTAAAAAATAGTTATTCAATGCGGTTGTTCATGCACATCTTTACGTAACCTGTGATAATGTTCCTCAATGCGAATTACTTAATTGTATAAGTCAGTTGGTTTCCCCTCGTATAAAGCCGTTTTATGCAAATTTGGGCTTTGACATGCTATTATACAAGACCTTCGAAAACTAGAAAATTTTCTTTTCTGCAAAAATAGACACACTTTGTGTCTATAAAACAAACAATGTTTCCTACAAATAAAAAAATTATTAAGACAATTAAAATTTACCATGAATTCACGCCCCTCCCACCCTCCCCTCCGCACGAAGAATTATCTAAAAATATCAGGGAAAGAGAAATAGCCTACTAATGCGTGTAGCAGAATGCATACATAAATAAGACTTAAAATTTCCTATATCAATAAATTTTGCTACAGTAAAAAATTCGGGTGCACATCTGCACGTCAAACAGATCGTGAAACGAAATCAATTTCAATCGGATCCTAAATTTTCAAGGAAACTTGTGTCGTACTCAGTCGGAATTGAACATTAAAATCGTAGGTAGTAGGCTATAACTCGCACGAACTGTTCAGAGACACTCAATATCAGAAATAAAAAAATTCGTTTACGGCACAAATTGACGCCTAACAGCACAGAAAACCGAGATTAGCTGAGTACAGTTCTGGCTTTAAACCCTACATTACCAGGCAATAAGCCTTTACAAAAGTTTGGAATTGATTTCCAAAAATTTATCCGCATCATTAAAAATCTTGGAAATATGTGTACAACCAAAGTTATAACTTAATGCTCATCTTAATTTACAATTAATTCATGTTTACAGCCACATATTTTACAATATTAGAAAAGCATTTAGTTAAAAAGTTTTTTTTTTCGCGTGTTATTATCTTATTTGAAATAAGTGTTATTTCACATGGTGAAGGGGGGGGGGGTGAAAGAACGCATTTGCAGGGATACAAAAATATTTTCGGCAACTCGATTTCAAACCGGATTTTTCCCTAAAAGTAGGTTTATTTTCTGTCAACCAAGTTCTAAGTTACGCTGCGCTTTTTTTTGTAAATGTACTGATTTTTTTTTTGGAAGTTATGATAAAAGGCTGAAGTTGATATCGTTTTACCATAGAACATACTGTTAACCAACGTTAACTTAGTTGTACTTAAAATCATTTAAATTGCTTGTTACTTTTTTTAAATATCTACGGCGTTCTTCTTGTAGCATCTGACCGAAAAAAAAAATGGTTTCATCTTTAGTTTACAAGGTTATGTTTTTATTTAAAGTTGCAGAAGATGTTTACGTTGTGAACGTGCCGAGTGTGGATGCAGATTTAAATAGTCGTAACACAGAATTTAAAAATTAATAAGTTGAAAGTGGCACATAAATGTGCCTTATTATTATGCAATTCAAAAGTGGTGACTAAAAGGAGAACCAAATTAGCTATCTTAGGCCTATACACGAATTAAAGTTTTTCAACGAAAAAAAAAAATGCAGTTATGTCTATAATGATGTGTTTCAGGTGGCTAGTTTAAGTTAAATAAATTTGTAAATGTTCCAAATAACTAAAATCAACACATGTATTGGTAGATTGGTACGTATTTTATTAGATTGAAAAGGAACCATGCTTAATAGCCTGCTCATTAGTATTTCAACTCATACTACAGTACCAATTACCAATTTAAACGTGGTCTGAATCACCCCGTCCGCAGGAAACCAAATAATAGCAACATGTCTTCCATAAATTATAGGCGAAACTATAGTTGTAGGCACGAAAATGTATGTAACAACGAAGAATATCACATTCAATGTTTTTTATTTTTTAATCGCTGAATTTGAAATAAAAATATGTCAACATTGTGTATTTTTTTTAATACAAAAAAAATATGTGGAAAGTATTTATACATGTCCAGTTATAGCCCGCGATACTGTTCTTTGTTGGGAATTGTTTCCGGAACAGTTTTATGCAAATTTTGCCTTTTACTTGTCATTATACAAAAACTATGACAGCTAGAAAATTTTCACTGCTGTTAAAAATAGTCGCAATATATGTCTACAAAACAAACAATATTTCGTACAAATATAAAAATTATTAAAATAATACAATTTTTGCGTAAAATAAAATAAAATTTACGAAGTCTTAGTATTTACACAATCCGTCGACACAGGCTATCTGTAGAACCGCGATTTTATTGCAAAAAGATTTTTGCAAAATTTTGTTTCGATGCGTCATGTGCACACCTGCAGCTCTGCTACATCGTCTGTGGTTGGATGATTTTACTCTCACTGGCCTTGGCAAATTATAGACGTTCAGACTCACAATAATCTTATTCTGATTGGTGCAGTCAAATGAGAAACGTGTCTGAACATAGACACGCTGCCAATAACCTTGAAACAGAACTGCCGATGTGCACGTGAGACACTGAAACAAAGTGGGGCAAAAATCTTTTCGCGATAAAATCGTGGCCCTAGCTATCTGTTATTACTTAATCCGTCCAAAACACGATTTTTTATTATCTTAAATTTGCTGTGAAATATATTACGCGAAAAAATTATTACCAAAATAATATTTGCTCCTAGTCCTAAGATCTGCGCGTTATTTGACCGTATGTTTCGAAATGTCCACTGGATGAAACCTTTATTTGGGCTCAGACAAATATAAAAAAATATGTAAGTTACTTTTTTTAATTTTAAATTTTACGTAAACTGGGTAGTAAAAATGCGAGAAAGAAGACAAATGTTATTTATAAAAAAATGTAATGTACAAATCCGAACTATACCTATTTACAGTTTTCAAATTGCCAAGAGTACAAATATTTTTTAATGGGTTAAAATGAAGTAAACTTTATTTGCACATTATGAATGGAGACCTAATGTGTGTCTTTTGGCAAATATTTTAGGCCGTAATTTATATATCCGGTGGTATACGTATATAACATTACTTTCAAAAATATTACAATGCTGTTATAATACAGAATATATTTGGTATTATTAACTTACCGAAACAAACATCTCAGAGACATTTTAATTATTAACACAATGATAAATGGATTATTAAATGAATTTATATGTATACATATTTTTTTCTTACCTACACTTACGCGTATGCCATAAACAATAGGACTGTAGCAAATTACTGATGAATACCGATAAAAACTCTTTTTTTACACTGTCGTATAAATTAATTTTTATGACTGATATTTTTTTTTATTAGGAATTCTAGATTTTATGGAACTAGAATATGGTTGTTGAATAATTTGTTAGTCAATAAGCATAGTGACTAAATATTTTACTAAATGTATTCCATTTTTCCTATAGGCCTATGTAACACATTCTGTTACTGTAGTATTTTAATGTAGTAGGCCTACATTTAGTTACACAAATAGGCTACTGAAAGAAACGTTTTTTAGGAAGTGGTTCTTGCCAAATTATTTTGTGGTAAATATAAAACAGTCTTTTGGTGACCACAATATTTTAGTGGTAACCACAAAAAATATCCGGCAGGGTGAATACCAACAAAATATTTTGTATAGCTACCACTGATTTTTTTTTGTGTAGTCTAAGTTTATTAATCATATAATAACATGGTTTTGTGTGTTATATTTGTGGTGTCAATCTTGGTATTTCTTTTGCACGTTGAAGCCTTTTGACTCACCAGGTTGTCTGGCTCTGTTCTAGCTGATGTGTGTGTGTCAATGAGACAATTGTCCTCACTCTTGTATCTTTAGTAATGTCGTCTACGTGTCGTGTTCTTCCTAACTGTACGCTATCTCCTCAAATGTTTCAATATTTCCCAAGTTATCAAAGTTTTACGTAGCCATAACCTTCTGAGTCTTAATACCGAGCGAAAAAAAAAATGGTTTTAAAAGCGGTTCTTGAAATATGTGACATATTGTCGAAATACTGTTCTGATTATTACATATTTTAAACTTTATTATTTGGTGCACTACTGCAGAACACAAAAAAATTCCCCAGGTGTTTCTCTGCTTTATTTATTGAAATCAAATATTTGTAATATTCTTGCAGTTCGGCTATGACTCTTAAAATACTGTTGACTGTAGTAAACAAATTGTCTTATGTGATATAATGTTAGAATGTAAACGTGCTAACCATTAACACTGAAAAAATTGTATTTAAAAAAAACGGTAGCAAGTTGTACTCGCATTCGGGTGACCCGAGTTCTATTTCCGGCACCGGCACGGATTCGATTTCCCACAATTCCCCTTAATCGCTCACTGGAAATACAGTGATGGTTCCTTACGTGCGTTTTATAGTGGCAAAAAAGAATAACTTTACATTTATACTACACATTGTTCAGTTTTGTAGACATTGCTTGCGACTATGCTACGTTTTCCACTTGTGAACATTTATAATTCAAAATTTGCACAATGTGGAAACATACAATTAACAAAAAACAACTGACATACTCGAATGAAATAATTAATACTTAAATTAGATATTACGGTCCATATGTCAAAATATTTAAAATCATAATTTTCTGTTTTGTTAATTGCAGTGTATTAAGTAAATTGCCAGTAAACATTTAACATAAGGTAATTTCGTTGTCTTTTTTATAAATCTTTTATCATATGGACCACAAATTCCAATTTCAGAGTTAATTATTTCATAAGAGAAAGTCAATTGGTTTTTGTTATTAGTACGTTCCCATGATTTACCAATTTTGACTCTGACATGATGTTATGGTAAAACTGAGTTATTAAACATTCTACAAGTGTGAAATGTGCAAATTAATGCCTATAAAACTAACACTATGACGTGCAATTATAAAATTGTGCATTTTTGCCACTTTAACACCCTTAACAAAGAACATGACTAGTTTATATTCCAGATACCAACATGATGTCACGTTTTACTGTTACAGTCTATAACAACCACTTTTCTGAAGGAACCTCTAACCTTACCTTACAATCGGGAGAAGTATTGTCGACAGTTTGGATTTATGCATTTCCATCATAATGCGTGCTTCATTTTCATTCCATGCTTACCGTTAACTGTCTGTTTCTGACTGATGAACCTGTAAATTTTTTTGAATACCAGTTAACATCAGGTGAAATTCACTGAAAATAATTACTTTGAAGTCAGCAGAATTTAATCACAATTTCAGCTGCTCATTTTTGACAGCAACAACTGAAATTTCACCGAAGTGTTTCATTTCAATTTATAGAGTGTAAAATTTGCTGATTATTTTGACAAGTTATCATTCTAACACATTCCTACACATGTGTCGATAATACATGGACCTCGAGGTATTCGACACATTTCCGGTTGGCTCAGAGCCAAAACTAAAGAAACGACCAAACTAGGTTCAATAACATGTATTCTAAAGCAAGTAGTTACAGACTCTGACTGACAAACTTTAAGTCTCTGATTTTAATGGGGAATGCCAAAAAATATTTTATATCAATAAATCGAATAGGCCTGTAAAGATAACTATTTCTAAAACGAAGACTATTTTACACGAAACATCTTGAAGAATGCTGTTATTTGAAAAAATTTCGTAATTTTTGCAGATTCTAATACGCTACGTAATATGTAAAATAAAATATAAAAACTGTTTTTCCATAAAAAATATCTACACGTATTTTATTTAGCCATTTTAAAAGAAATATTTCTCAAATTATTTTCAAAGAAAAACACTTGTACTCCGCGCGGACATGATGCAGATGCGAGTTCTGAACAATAATTAATATGCGTGTTATAGGACTCCTTGTCTCCGTAATATTATTGCGACACAACGCCATGATATAGAATATCTTAACTAACGATGTAATTTAATTACGTTTTAACAGGTTGGTTAGAAAGATAATCAAAATAGAACAACAGTAAAAAAATAAAGGCGTTACTTATGCCGGGCGTGTAAGTGAATGTTTCTCGTTGATAGACTAGATCTAGGAGTTAAATTTTTTTGTATAAAAATAAGCACTTGTATTGAGCAATTAAAATTGACACGAAACTTTTTCGCGATATTCTAGGTTCTCTCTCTCTCTCTCTCTATAAAACATTACTTTGACGCAAAAATTAAAAAAAAAGAAAAGTAGTTTGAAGTAGGAATCATTGTTCTGTTGAAATAATGACAGCAGTCAGGGTCGTATTATCGCTAGGCTATTAAACCAAAAATACCTTATTTTATTATAGGAACAAGCCAGTCAATTTAAGTTAAAATATTTATATGAATGAATCAAATATAGGCCTATGTCTTATCAGATTAATAAAGTCCTCTGTTGTACGACCTATGTTTACAGTTACACAAATAACTACAATTAGCACTACAACAATGAGTTATGTTGGTATTACTGCCTATGACCAACAGTTTGTAAAGACTATGACACCGGCAACTGCTACATATGTATGATTAATAATATAATATTTTTGCCACGCAACAATACATTTTTCTAATTGTAATATTGTAATATAAGAAGCATATACTGTAAAATGGTCATACATCATTCTATACAAATTATTTAGAAATTATATTTTTTTCTTAAATTCTTTAAAAAATTTATGAATATAACTAATATTGCTGTAAAAATTTAAAACTTACGTGCAGATTTGTGTGTACATATCGAAGCAATTTTTTTTGTCAAATCCAAACAATTTATATATTGATTCTAAAAACTATTTCGTAAACGCAGTAACCAAGATAAATTTTTGTAACGTAACGAACATTTTTTAGTGTGGGATGTAACAATTTGTTACTACGCCAAATCCCGGAAATTATCTGTGATTTTACATCACTCATATAATGGCGTAGACTTACCCGTTCGTGTCTCATGTAAATCGACTCGATGTTATCATCTGTTCCTACACCGCGAGACTTCGCTTTGAGAGGTTTTCGTCTGGCTACTTTCGTTCCTTTTTTTAAATTGACAAGTCGCATTAGTCACGTTACAACTTAAAATTGTTCGCTCTGAGAGAGAGAAAGAGAGAGAGAGAGAGAGAGAGAGAGATCACGTGATGTAGCGGCTGCTCCTATTTCAGGGCTGTAATCTGATTACGTATATACTGACGTATCACAGGGTCTATGTTCAAATAACATTTTTTTAACCCACTTTTGTAGCGGATGACTTTCTTTTTATCAAGATCTCTGTGAACGAATTTGGTTTCTAAATATTTTTCAAAGTCTAGTTTCTTTACTATTCTAAAATCGGTAGACGATCAGAACGAAAAAAAAAAAAAAAAAAAAGTTCTTAAACCACATACATGAACTAAAATTCTACATTACGTGAATCACCTCTACATTTTAACGCATCCTTCATGCCAGGATGAAAGTCGAAGCTCACATGGCCGATTTCTAAACATAACATACCTTACGCATAAATAAGACTAGGCCTACCGTTTCGTTCCGTCTAATTCTCCACAGTTTCTTGTCACAATATCTCACACAACACTGCAAAATGCAAAATCCAAATTTTGAGAGATTACGACGTTGTCACTCAAGATGTCATAATTTAATTTTTTGCACTATTCATATAATAGTGATTACATTAAGACATAGGTAAAATAATTGTTACAAATAAAATTTGTAAATTGGTTGTTTGTTGATAAAAATGTTGATTACAAATTATTTCAGAAATATTTTCGCTGTGGCGTGCGTGTAATACAATTTTCTAACAAAGCGTCGTACTTTATTACAATTTGCATTAACTCAACAAGCTTCTCTCCTGAGTTAAAAAAAAAAATACTTATGTCCAAAAATTTGCAGTTAATTTCCACGATTAAAAAATGCAACATTACACTTCGGTTTTTTTTTTTCATTTAAAAAATCAAAAACTTAAACAATTAAAATTATGTGATTCCTAGCCATCACATTCAAAAGAATATTTTTAGTCAGTCCAATTATTTCTAAACATAGGTCACACACACACACACACACACACACATATATATATATCCGTTATGCCAATTAATTTATAATATAACAATTTTTGTTAGCATTGTTAGTTTCCTACAGCGTCATACCGAAAATACTTATAGTCTAACTAAACTCTAACATTTACTATTTAGTTAATTTCTCGTACGTGTAAAATTACGAGGATTTTTCCTTTTACAATTATTTATCTGTATAGTTACAAAGATAATCTTTTAGGAAATCTTAGTATTCATCTCAAACCACGGACTTATCGGAAATGATAGGCCTATACATTTTGCTGTATAGTGTTACAACTAAAAATATGATCATACAAACGATGTTCCAAAAAATAAGTATTATTATTATAATTTTTTTTAAATAGAAACAAGTAGGCCTATGTATAAAGGTAAACTTCGCTGTTAATAATCTGAAGGTTATAGGTTAGATTCTAGGTGCGTTCACTAATTTTTTACTCTAAATAATTACACATAAAATGATATTTATTTAACTGTTATTGTTCAAATAAATCAATTTTTAGATATCAGAATAAACCAAATAATTCTAATCACATTGTTTTCATTGCAAGTACGAACACAAGGATAAGTATAATTTTACTTTTAATGTTAAAAACAAAGCAAGACCCACCTTTATAGTTTCACGATGTTTTTTCGAGGTAAGTTGGTAAAAATAATTTTCTTTGTAAAAGTTTATTTTATAGAGACGAGGAAATATTGAGGGAAGTTGATATGGTACGAAAGTTTCGCATATACCCGTTGTAGCGCTGATAATATGTTCCCTTGTTCCAAAAACAAGCATGTGCATACTGGAGTACGCCTGTTAAAACATTTTTAACACTATTTACTTTATATAACACCTGGATATATCCCAAAATACTTTGCTAATAGGAAAATATAATTTTTTGGTTACTACGAAGGTTGAATAAGTTTCTGTATAAATTTATTGTAGTGTTACGACTCGCCTTATATAAAACAATACGGACTACTCTTTTTTGTGTATGGTTAAATGGAAAAAAATTTAGTTGACGTTCTTACGATATAAGAGGGTTTGTTCAAATTAATAAATGTATTGTGAGGTAAATTATATATTTTAGTGCCTGTGAGATATATTTTTTAGGTGACTGATCTGTACTAAGGTTAATTCTACAACAGGTTGTAAAGATCAATGTTAAAAGTTTGTCACAGGGAATATTTCTGCCGCTTGAGCGCTGGTATCGGTAAGAGATGTAAGCGGACTAATCACAGAGCTTACCTGAATTTTAAATCACATTAAGTTGATCATTTAAAACACATAATTGGTTTCTTACCAATTTAAAATTAAGTTAAATGACTTCTGTCATTTCCAATCATATTTAAATTTAATTTTACTACAGCTTCGTATTTTTCTGATATCTTAGCGACAACATCGAAACTAGCGGCAGAGTGTTTCCCTGTGTCAAACTCTCCCACAAAAAGCACATTTTATTTATAACTTGTAGCATTTTTTTTAACTGTACTTACATGCACCACGTAGTGTATATATTGTCGGTAGTACCAGACGTATCCGTAGCCTCATCGTTTCTAGGCAGAAATCTGCCAAATTTCATATGTATTAAAACATTTCAATTGTACGAAGTTTTCCATACATTTTATAAAGTATGGTGATAACCTTATATTTTTGGTTTGACCACAAAAAATTTTCTATTGCAGGGTGACTACCAAAACAAAAAAAAAATTCTGTATCTGACGAAATATTCGTTTTCGTGTAGGCTAAGTGAATTTATAGCTAAGTTAAATAATTCCTGTGTACATAAGTCAATGCTAGGCTAAATACTTGGAAATTGTAGGTTACTCGAATACGCAAAAAAAAAAAAAAAATTCAGAAAACAGCAGCCCACTAAATAAATAATTTTTGTTAACTTCTTGTACACAAATATTTAGCCGATGAAATATATCTGGGCCATAAACCCTGTAGCCGCAGTTTTGTACAGTACATCGTGGCACAAGAAATTACTCTAAATTAATTAGAAACTGTGAAAACTATTGGCTTCTAAAGACGGCAAAACTGTTGTAGGATTGCGCTTTTTAAATTTCTATCATCTTGATTTCCAGAAAACTGAATAATTCAACCTATATTTGAAAATATTGTTATTTATGTACCACGCATTCCGCACAGAAAAAAAAATGTTTCTGGCCGCAAATTGTTTTATCAATATGGACCTGAACAAATTTTTGTATGGTTACAACAATTTTTGTTGCTGTCACTGCAATACTTTACTGGAGGCAGCGTAAAAATTCGGGGAAGCCCATAACGGCAATATATTTTGTGGTGGCCACAAAATTTTTTTTTTGTGCGGGTGTTGGTGTAATTCACAAAAATAGTGACTGACAGGATTTTGTGTCGTATTTGTTGTGTAATCACTAATTTTAAATTAATATAGTGTAGTCCCTAATTTTTAGTTACTTTGTATTTGATCCCTTATATGATTATTTAGGTGAGCATAATATATTATGCTGTTATTATATTATTAGCTTGGAGTGATTTCGGAAAACCCTGGAAATCTAAATAAAATCAAGACGGCCGGAGCCGGAGATCGAACCCGGATTCTCCCGAAGGCGAGGCGAGTGTTTTACTATTTTTTTTATTGAAATGTTTGGTGCAGTGGCGAGACGGTGATTGCCGCATCATCACTGCACCGAACACTCCCATCTTTAATGTGCCTTATTAATGCAACCCTGAGTACATGTCATGAGACAATTGTAGCGAGACAACTTTTTGAGACAAATTGGACAAACACAAATTTGACACCCAGCCAGGCCTGGGAATCGAACCCAGAACCCCTTGTATCTGAGTCGGTCGCTCAACGAACTGAGCTACGGGGGGCCGGCTTACTATCTTTCCACCTCGCCTATACTGAACACGTCGGCCCTATGTTGCAAACACATTAATGAGCATGTCCAAAATACTGCACTCGTGTACTTCCCTAGGACTACGGCTTACTTTATTTTATACTTAACTCCTTACATGCTACAAGTGACTTAAGTTTTTAAGCGTGTTTCCCGAAAAATTCTAGCCGTTAAGTAATTATGAGTTGTTCGCTGGCTGAATATTTCCTCAGGAGAAACATAATAACCAAGTTTTAAATGACGATGGAAGAAAAACTGTATAAACTTAAAGCGCAAGGGAATAAAGCCGTTTACTTGAGTGTCTTGTAACGATAATAGCAGCATTATAACGTGTGTTCAGTTTAAAGAAAGTACTCAATAACTGGAGTAATAGTGACGATTATTTCTTAACGTAGACTCCTGTTTACACCGAGGGAGATAACGTTACGTAACGGCGTGTAACTGATTGTGAAAATTAGTAACAGTTGTTTCACTTAACATGTTACTCCAGATTTACTGACAGCTGAGCTGACGCAGTACTTAAGGATGTTCAAGTCCGATAAAATCGTTATATTTATTGTTAATGAAGCAGTGTTAGCTTTGCGGTCGATACTTGTGAGTAAATTCCCACTTACAAAATCATTTTAGCTCGCATAGCTTTCTCATAACGGCGCATCAAAGTCAATATTTGCGTGTTACTCTGCCGTGCAAATAGTGAAAACCAACTGGACTACTTGCATGAATTTACAAACGGTTAACTTACATGCAACACAATGCGATACAAAACATATAGCAACTCGAAACGTTACATTTTGAATGTAAGAATCATCGCAAAAGTACAGAAAATAAGTCACAAATTCAGCATATTTTTTAAACTACTAGGCTAAAATAGTTTACTAGGAGTTACTTGTGTATTTTATAACATAGCGCAGGGCATGTTATTTCACTCTGAATTAAGTAAGCCAATTTATTTTCACAATTTTCGTGGCACTGTAGCGTGTTAATTTTGACTTTGACGCACCGGTATGAGAAAACAATGATAGCTAAAACTGCTTCGTAAAATGAAACTGTATTAAAATGGATTGTCTTATAAAACCAAATATTTTCATACATAACATTATGATTTTATCCGACTTGAACTACCTTAAGGGCACAGTCTACAGCAATTTTCATTGTAATAATTTTATTTCTATATTTGTACCAGATATTTTTTCTTATTTTAGACATAAATTGTGACTAAATTTTGCTTTAATGAAGTTTTTTATCTTTTATAGTTTCTGCGCATTGGCTCATAAATGTCAAAATTTGCATGTTACGGTTTTATGTAGCCTACGCCACTAAAACTAACTGATATACCAAACTAAAAAAAAAATCGAAGTGAATAACAAATTGACATACATAAAAACAATAAATGAATATTTTTGTTTTTAAATTAAAGGGTAGAATTTTTTAATTTTTCACTTTATATTTCAGCATTTGTATTTAAATACAAAAGTTTTTTACTTTTTGTTTCATATATGTCAACTTGTAGCCTAAAACTTCATTATTCACTTTTAATTGTTTCACTTTGATATGTTTGTTGGTTTTAGTGGCGTACATAACACCGTAACATGTAAACGTTGCCATTTACGAGCCATTATGAAAAAACTATAAGGGATAAAACATTTTATAACAGCAAAATGTAGTCACGATTTATGTCTAAAATAATAAAAAAATATCTGACACAAAAATAAAAATATGTCGATGGTTACCTACTGCACGTGAGACTTCAAGGTTAAGTGAATCATCATCTAAATTTCTGCTGTTTTCTTTCAAATTGTAGGTAAACGAATTTGTTTTACAGCTGATCGCAATGCAAATAACCAAGGAATTAAATTTTAAACGAACTTACTTAAAATATTGTCTATTAATTCTCTATACATAGGCATAAAATATATTTGTTACAACAATGTTTTCCTATGAACGTTTTCCGGAACGTTTTTGATAAAATTGCTAGTAACCGAACAAAATGAGTGTAGGCTGAAATTATTATGTCTAGAAATTAACTTATGTATGTGTAGGTTTTCAAGTGTTGCACACACACACACACACCCACACTCACACACACACACACACACACACATATATATGTATATATATATATTATTGCACACTCTTCACAAAGTGGACTTCATTTAGGTAGCCTACGTTTTTGAGGAATTTTCGACTTTATTACATATGTGTTCCAGTACCTGCGAAGAGCAGTCGTATTTTTATGTTCTATTTTTATATATATATATATATATATATATATATATATATATATATATATATATATATATACACATAAACAATCTCATTGATATAGATGAAACATTTCCGATCACACAATACATAACATTTAAACATTTTATCTCCAAATTTTTTATGGTTAGTAAAATGCTTTTATTTTCAAAATGCGACCTCTCGAAAAAATAAATCTAATATAATATAATAGTCATATCAAAAACGGAAAAGTGCACTCATCCGTATATACCCATAATTTCGCATAATTAGCTTTCTTGGGAAATCTGATCTATATTTGCACTCCCTACTGTGATTCCAAGATGTATCAGTCTACAAATGGGGTGGCCAAAGGACAATATATTTCCTTGAAAATTCATCCTACCATATACTTGTGTATTGTCTACATAACTATAATATGAATTATAATTTGTGGTGACCGGTTTGTAATATTGTTTTATGATTTGAGTAGTAGGTTTAGTTTATAGCAATCACTATCAAATACATTCTTGTTCGCTACGCAAATTCGTCTTGAATATAAGAAGTTTCAGTACTATTAGTTTTACAAAAAAACAAATATTTATTGCCAATTCAGTTGCAACTTTTTTTATTTCGCCGGGAAATGGTAATAAATTTTAGCCTAGCCGAAAATGTTTAAACGTATTTTAAAAACAATGCTACAGACTTATGTAAATCTGGCTGGCCTCCACAGTGTAGTCAGAAAGGAGACGGCCTACGGTACGAAAGGTTCTGTGTTTGAATACCAGCTTGTGCATGAGTGTTGGGTTGTCAATTCACCTCGCATCGTCCACATCGGCTCTTAAGACCTCGTTGTTAATTAAGGGTGCCGCCTACCCGCGCGTGAGAGGCTCAAAAGTGACGGAGCAGTAAGGTCGACCTTGAAGCACGCATCAAATGCCGCGTCGCCTCAACGAACCAAGCGCTGAACTAGCGTGCAAGCTTCCCGCCGAATGGTTTTTACTACGGGACATTAAGCGGTGACCATATAATTTTATTGGTGGAAAGTCTGCAACTAAATTCAGTGCAGGTCGCAACCTGAGTTTGACAAACATCCGGTTAGTACACTCTGAATTACGGAAGTCTGAAAAGACCGTTTTAGCCATGTTGGAGGGCTTAGAAACTGTGTTTTTAATGAGCGTGGCGTCTTAACAATGAGGTTCCGACCTTGAATAAAGTTTGTTTTCTTTTCGTACGTTGGCACAATGGGCACGCGTGGAATATTTTCGTAGAAAAAAACCTGTTTACGAACAGGCTGCAACGAATTTGAAGCCTTGGGTAGGCGACCGCCTTAAGGCCGCGCTCTCTTGATTCATTTGTTATTTTCGACAGTATTTTTTTTTTTTTTTTAACTTAAACGAGAGCCGATATGAAAAATCTGTTTGGCAGCTTTGTTTAAAATGGTTCTTGCCTTTTATTTTTCAAAACATGAAATTATACGGTTTCGTAAAAAAAAAGTCAATTAACCATAATTTCGTTAATATTGCACAATAAGCTAAAACAATAGTATTTACTGCCTTGAAAAAAAAATAATCAACGTTGAGAAAACTATTTTAAACAACAAAACTGCCAAACATATTTTTGATGACTGCTCTCGTTTAAACATAGTAATTAATATAGCTAAAAAAAAAGTATAAACAAGAGAGCATGGAATTAAAGGGCCGTAAAACCCTCTTACCTCACTTTGCCTTAGGTTAATCTAGTATATATATATATATATATATATATATATATATATATATATATATATATATATATATATTTGCTTTAATATCGTTCATGGCGCTGTCTGTACCTCGGAGTCCAAGTAAAAACAAGGATAAGGATTTACATGTTGTATTATATTCGGAGTTCCTCAGTCATGTTTAACTCTTTACGCAAAAAGAGGGGCGTTATAAGTTTAACGTGTGTATCAGTGTTTCTGTCTGTGGCATAGTAGTTCCTAAGAGGAAGAATCAATTTTGATTTAGTTTTTTTTTTTTTTTAAGATGACTTGATCGAGAGTGTTCTTATCTATGATTCAAGAAAGTATGTCCAGTCGTTTGACGATCATAAGATCTTTTCTAGTTGTTGAAGGGATCTGAGCAGCTTCTACTGATCTGATCGATTCAAAATTTACATCCTGTGAGTCGGGGGTTTCAAATATTTTTTAATTAATGTATCTTGTGAACGAGATCACTTTAGAATCGAAACCAATTTCAGCATTGAGGAGAGGAAAACATTGCTTCACGAAAGAAAAATATTGGGGAAAAATTGTACGAGTAGAAGTTTCCGAGTATTTTTTGAGAATGATAATAATTGCTCAGCGTTCTCGGTATTGACAAAATAAAAATCGTTCTAAAAGTTCCTGTACCAATGTGGACCCACACATGTGAACATAAAAGCCAGTGATGAGCTGCTGACACATATGTAAGGTTCGGTAAGTATTGAGCCACGTCGATTTTAAGTAAACACATTAAACTCCTATCTTTTCTCACGATAGAGCTGTGGAGAGGACAGCACACTTAACAATTTCATAAATTAAACATCTCGTCAAAAATAGACTCAATTTCATTGCTAGGTCACAATTATTATTTTCAAAAGCGTTAATAATAGCTACCATTTTTTAAAAATTAACTTTTAATACTAATTCTATGTTTTCAGGACAAGTAGGCTATAAAGCTAGGAAGCTTTCAGAAAATATCAAATAAAAACCCCTGGAGTATCCAATAAAATTGGGATTGATATTATGCTCTGTAACATCACAATTGTTCTGTGATATTTCACATAATAGCTCTCCTTGATATATAAACATTTCTGATTGTCACTGTTCAGTACTACGATTACTTTTTTTAATGACCTTGTTTTTCTCTTGCATGAGACGCACATGTTACACTAACGCTGTATTATTTATACAAACACATAACTACTTACATGCCTAACCGGGTCGTGTTCTCAATCTTGTAGCGTAAAATATTAAATCATCTAAAACACAATGCGGATGCTTAGCTTCGAATCAGGTATCGTTGCATGTGCTACTGAACTTACTTGTAGGACAGATTTCTATGTAGCAGGTGACACTTTGGGTATAGTGTACTGTGGAAGAACAGCGGAATGCAACTGCGGTTAGAAAGGGAAGTACCTGAGAAGATACGCTTGTCAGCAGCAAGGTTCGCGACATTTAACACACTTAAATACCAGTATCGATAATGATAGTTGGTGTGGGTCCAGGAAGAGATGTAACCACAGCACAGAGACTACTTTAACAAGTAACTTATCATTCGATACTGTTACCGTATGAAAACGTCTATTCTTTATACGGGTATTAAGTCTTTGAATTATAATTCATTGATGCAATACAACTATAATTATTTTACCTTGACTGAAAACAAGAGCTAGTCTTTTGATTTTTTTAGAAACCAAACAATAACAAAACGATAAACACCTTTCGAAATAAAATACAAAATTGTATTATATGTTTCTGATTGTTAACTGTACCGAACGTCATCCAATTATTAGCCTGCAAAGTATGCTACCATTGTAACGACCAGAGGAACGAAGTGTGTAAATACATGACGGTTGTAACTTCTCCAATTTTTAACTAAACGTAGCAACATTTTGTGCACAGATAATATAAAGCACTGCCAGGGAACTTCTTATGTAGAATGTTTAAAAACCTACACCTTTCATGACGGGAAAAGGAGTAGCAATTTTACAGTAGTGTCTAGTGTAGCAGTGATAAGAAATTGCCACACCTCCATTAGCGAGCAAATTACTGGTTACAATAATTACGTGCTAAAAAACCTACCTTTGTATTGACAATCATCTAAAGCGGACAATGAAACACGAGTAAGAGAGTGATTACGCAAACACACACAATTCACTGTCGCACAAGAAAGTGTTTGAACTATGAGACGGATACTTTCATCCTTCAAACAACAAGAATAATCATTGCTACACCCGTCCTGAAACATAATTTTATAATTCGCATGACAACAAAAAAAATTTCAAAATTATTCCCCTCCCTAAAAATATTTCGTTCAAATTGAAGTTTTAGCCTGTTGTTCTGGTTTGAATTTTGGCAAACATAGATAATATTTGACGTTTTTAGACAGAAATGTTTAATTTGGAATTTGTTCCTGACAAAAAAAAACTCCATAAAATAACTTCATATAATACGGACTTATTTTTACTTAAAATTCTCTTTAAAACAGAAAAATGAACTAACTAATACTCATTATTTTATACAGTCTTTAAATTCAGCTTTTTTAGAAAATCATCCATAGAATTTCACCAAATCATATGTCACAGTATGAGCAGATAATTACTGGTTTTACTAGGACTATGTTCTAACGCCATAAAAAACTAATTAGGATTAAATGACACAACTATGACGAAACGTAGCTATTATCTCAATGTGTTGTAGGCCTATAACAAGGTTAATATAGTTTTGTAGTGTGTATGTCACATTAAAAAACACTTGTCAAGACATCAGTTAATTACATTTTGTACAAACGCATACTTTCATACATTTTCTTCCTTCTTTTCTGACACTTTCCAGATAAATTACAATGCAATAAAAATTATAAATATAATGGTTACACTGAAATTTCAAAAATATTAATTTTAAGAAATTCTTTATTTTTGTAAATCTAACAGCATTGAGTTACGACTGTGTGTATATTAGATCTGACAAGTAATGGTTTACAGAGTAAACAAACTTAATATTTTATTTTACCAGTTCAAGACGTAAGACTTAAACACATGCCTTATTGTGGTACTGAAATTTAGAACCCTTAACACCCATGGAGGTTAACTTTAAAGTATTGAACATTATGGTCTGGACGTCATAACATGTTCCAGACTGAAAACTAATATTTATTCAGTTACTGTGTTTTTTAATGTTCTCTAACAGCCTCGCGAGCTTGGTGAAGGGACACGAAGGAATCGGCTAGAGTTCTGTATCAATTAAACATCCCAGCACTCACCTGGTGGGATTTCGGAATGCCATGTAAACAGAAATCAGGATGACTGGACCCAGGAACGAACTTAACTCGGTTCCTACTGAATTCTAGATTAGTCTTACGTAACTGTTTTATCTCGCTTGGTTAAACCGCTATTCCATATTGGAAGTAGGCTGATAAAAGGAGAAAAAAGGCTACTCCGAAAACTGAAATTCTGGTTTTGTGTTTTGCAGTTTTTAACCCTGGAGTAATAAACATACGATCTGGTATGAAAATAAAACTGCAAGGTGAAGTTCAGAGACAAAGAAATCGTAAATGTAACTGCGGAAGTCACATTTTTGGCAGGTTCGCGAAGTAAGTTATTTACAATATGGTAGTTAGTCTAACTTGACTACGCTGGCTGAGTATTAAGAAACAAGCAAATAAAATGTTAACTCAAAGAATTTTCTAAATAAATATTTATGTATTAATGCTTATTTTCCATACAAATTTATCAATAGCTAAAAATTGTTTAAAGACAGTGTAGAATAACGTTTATGACATAATGAGTAAAAGTGATAGTGTAATTTAGGCTGAAGATGAAGTATACATTAAGAAATTCTATCTCCATCATTTTTAACTATCTTTTTTTACGTTAAACTTTTGTTTAAAGGAAGGCTATGCTGTTTAGAGTAATCCAATATCGCTTTATCTCCAAACTTTGACCCTCAAGACGTTGTCACTAATTACATGTAAAAATCATTACGTTCATCTCGTATTTATTAACTATTGTTATTGCAATCTTTTAATCAAAATAAGTACGATCCAAAGCCATGTAAATGACACAGATTGAATTTAATTCCACCAAGAAATGTTATGTCAGTATTAGTTAACCCGCGATTAGGGTCATACATGTAGTTAGTTTGACGTGAAGTTCAACAACAAAATTAGCACAACATTATATTCAAATAAACGAAACTATGTAGTACAAACTATAACCCACTCGATCATTTCAGTGAGCATCGTTAATACAGGTACGGTATTTTTATTTCTTCCATACTGTAATAAGATGTCTTTCCCAGTATGTATTTACACAGAGGTAAGTAGGTAATTTTTGCTCCAGTGCAGCATTTATTACTCAGTATAATGTTAAAAGCGTTTCTAAATATCCAGACAGTGAAAACCTTCTTTAGTCAAACATAAACTAAACAACTTTAGCTTCAGAAGGTCCCATACAAACTTCTCAACGTTTAGACTGTATGCAATAACTACCTTTGTAGAAAATTACCTTTACATAAATCTAGTAGTACCGAAAATAACTGTAACATAAGTATGTTTTATTTGTCTCTGATTTTAGAACATCAAATCAAACAACGGCCCAGATCTCTATGTATTAACCCAGATATTCAACACATTAGAATATAGATATATATTTTAACAGTTCTGAATGTAATGTATTCCAATATAACTAAGCCTACTATAGCGTCAAAATTACCATGTAGGTGATTTAAATATTTATGCAGACAGAGATACAGAAATTACTTTCACCCAGCGAATGATGTGTGTAATACAGCAGCGATGCATGTTGTTATTGAAACAGCACAACGTCAATATTGGTGTAAACAACCTTGTCCATGTTTTTTGCCGTATTGTTACAATTTCTGATGTCGTTATATTCTTCTCCAAAAACTAAATCAGTGTGTGTTTTATAATCTAACCACGCGTTTGTAAAATTTAGTTTAAACAACAGTCGTGAATTTAACAGACTTAAAGCAGAAATACAAGACACCTAGACATCCTAAAAATATGTGCAATTCATTACTGTTTCAGTATGAAAACGTCTGTAGTTAAAATGTGTATTAAGTATTTTAAATTGTAGTCCATTTCTGCCTTGCAATACGACTATAATTATTTTACTTTGGCTAATACCAATACTTGCCTTTTCTATATTTTTAGAAGAGAAAAAAAATACAAAACACCTATTGAAATAAAATACTAATTGTTATGTATGTTTTTATTGCTTACTATTCGTAACGTCAATAATTTATCAGTCTACAAAATATGCACATTTGTAAATGTTAATGGATCAATGTCCAGGATGAGATGATTTGTACGCAGACTTTTCTGTTCGTAGCATACACGTCAGTAAAGCGTCCTAGATATGTCTAAATAAAATCTAACCGTTATTAGTTTTTAGTAACATGACACTCATAGTGTTTGTTATAATGAATTGCGTCAACACTTATCGATATAATTGGTATATGATACTTGAAATATTTTTGCAGTGGAGTCGACTGATGTGTTGTGCTGGTTACACACACAATTGATAGCTAATGTTGATAAGTCGTAGAAAAACTCACAGTTAAATAAAAGTAATAACCACGAAAAATTTAGTAAACAAACAGCAAACACACGAAGGAAACCATGGCTGTAATCGACAAACATACAAATAATTCCGGAATAGGAATATAGTCGGTATTATAATGGAATAGAAACCAACGGAAAAAAAAAAAAAAAAAAAAAAAAAAAAAAAAAAAAAAAAAAAAAAAAAAAAAAAAAAAAAAAAAAAAAAAAAAAAAAAAAAAAAAAAAAAAAAAAGTCGAAACAGATGAGCCCGTGAAGCTTTCCTAGAACATTGAAACATCCAGTAAATCAATAAATACTAGTTTCCAATCTGGAAAATGTTATGACGTCCAGACCAGAAACTTCAGTACTGTACTTCAAACTCAAACTCAATGGGTGTTAAGGGTTCTGCATTTCAGCGGCACTATGGAGCATGGGTATAAGTCCTACGTCTTGAACTTGTAAAGTATTAAGTTTGTTTTCTATGTAAACCGTCCCTTGTCAGATTAAAAATACATATAATTGTAACTTTATGCTGTTATATTTCCAAAAGTGTAGAATTTCCTTAAAAACAGTATGGGCCTATTCGAAATTTCAGTAGAACCAATATATTTATCTTTTATTATTGTATTATAGTTAGATACCCGGAAATGTTGCGTGTTCAACGACTTGCCGGCTAGAATCCATTGTCCTGTGTATCCTCAAGCCCCGAGTATTTGTCCACTAACTGCTACTCAGTGGAACAGCAGGCAGTGAACGAATAGACGGGACTTGAATATGCGTACACAGTAAAAAAAATTGTACATTTACAAGGAAAATCTTGTAAACTAATATCAGTCAGGTAATGAAGGTAAGATGTCAGAAACCTTTTAAAGTGGTTACAAGTATCGTAAACACCTTTGCGAACTAGTAAAATAAACTTTAATGAGGAATTTTTTCGATTTGAAACAAAATAAACCTAGGAGACCTGACAAATATTACAAAACATTTCGTAATTTTACAAAAAAATTTTTGTATCACTACAAAAAAGTGTTGTAAACTTAACCAGATATTAGCTGTAAATATACAAAATTTGTTTGTATATTTACAGAAATGTTTGTAAATATACAAAGAAGTTTGTAAAAATACAATTTTTTTGTAAATTTTATAAAAATACTTTGTAGTGTTACCAAAAACTTTTTTGGAAACTGGTTTTCAAAAAACCTTTTTGTAAAAGTACACATTTTTTTTTACTGTGTAGTACAGTGACCCAACCGCTAAAGTATCTCACGTGTACAGGAGTTTGAAATATAACCTGTCCAAATGAATACGTTAAATTTCTGGGTCTCTAGTAATTGTAGTAATATCTGAGGTGTCAGAAGAAAAATAAAATATACACGAAAATATGTGTGTGTACAAACTGGAATTAACTGATGTCTTAGCAAGTGGCACAGACAAAACACGGTGCATGAAACCAACGACATTCCTCGGTGACGTCCCAGGGCCAAGGTCGAGTTTTCAGTCGCACGCTATTTGGAAGACGAGTGGTGTTTTTTCAGGACATGGAGAAACTTTTTTTTTTGCTTGTAGCCTAACCGACTAAGTTGTTATAAAAGAACTAGACTGTCACGAGGCTCTTTTGTTACATGACCAAATTGAATGCTGACGTACTGCAGGCGGAGATAGGGAATTGTGTACTTTAGATGGGGTGGAGGTAACGATTTTATTCAACAAAAAAAATTTGGTATAGGACATTGCATGTTACTGGCTGCGATATGGCTCCGTCCATTTTGGTAACACGTAGAGATATGCCGTCATCATTGGTTTTGCGCCCGTTGAACCGACTGAGAGGCATAACGATAAAACAATCTCCGTGCCACTCAAAAACTCGAGCAGCTCAGCACAGACGACTCAGTCCACAATGGTAGACAAACACAAGAACAACACAAATGAACACAACGACACAAGTAGTTATAGACAAGACGACACATAACACAGACGATGATAGTAGGTTTTCTCAGATGTGACGTTTCTGGATGAGACTGCAATCAGTCTGCTGGAGATCTTCGTATTGTCCGTGTACTTGGAGACCAGTTCCCGAAACGTCGCATTTGTTGCTCTTTTTCTCTCGATTAGTCATTTTACATAAGCGTGGGTTTTACGTGACTTGACTGCTACTCGTGTTCGCCCTACAACAATTTCAGGTTAGTTTTATCCTAATTTACTTTGAGTTTTTTAGTCTCAAGCCAGCCGTATAATGTGACCACTGCTAAGCAAGCCTTGCAATTGAATTACTAAAATGTTTATTTTACTTTATGCCTGCAAAAAAACTGAATTAACCTGCCCTAGGAATGACAAACGTGCCCGAACCAAGAATTTTACTGTGTAAAAGTATACTAATTGTCTTTACACGTGGGTTTAGTTTGTAATATCGTGTTACTTTTTTCAGTCATCAACACAGACGGGATTTGGGGGTGGTAATGGGGTGCAATTGCCACCCCAATATATTTTATACCGAGCAAAAATAATTTTACCCTCCCTTTTAGCTGTAAACTTAGATCAAAACTACTTAAATAGCACCATTTTTCACCTTGAAATCCAAATTTTCCTGAGTGGAACATCCGCGACCCCCCCCCCCCCAAACCTAACTTTACTGGTTGGATTGGTGTTACTTTATTTATCACCCCAACAAAATGCAGAAGTCCTGTCCCTGGTCACCAAGTCTAGCAACGTTCGCTAGCAATGACGTTTATCCAGCAAAACACACCGGTTTATAATAGATAATAGAAACCGTGCGTACATACATTTATAATTACATCATCTACCTTGGACTGAAGTCATGACCTCCTGTATGGCACGCAACACACAAACGCCCGGCCAGGTATCATCGTCTTGAACGGCCTGTAGCAGTGCCGGTCAAGTGATATTCTTAGGAACTACGAGAGGCGAGCTTTGGATGGAAGTGTGTAATAGCACCACTTGTCGGAGATCACCAGACGTTTAAATGTAGTCATTAAACACGCGCCATTTACTCGGAAAAATAAAACGTAATTATAGTTCACGAGACATGATGTATTTGCTATCGTGAAAACATGCAAATGTAGCTTGTCTAAATAAGAAACATATCCCAGGTTCTCTCCCCTCTCCCTTTTTCCCTCTTAAGACGTCCATATATTTATCGGCAGGGACAAGAAGACAGGAACATTTTAAATTTACAGATGCTGTTTCTGTATAAAATTCCACCCACAACAGAGTTCTTTGAAAACGATTCTGTTAATAGTCCTTGTATTCAAGATTGCAAAATAATTAAACTGTTTCAAAGGAACTTAACTATTATTTGCAGTTCTTCGTAATCGTAAAATCTTCCTTGACGCAGCCTTAATGTAAAGCAGTTTATGTGTTCTATTTTGTGATGTCATTCGTTTACGAAAAATTAGACTACTATAGTAGAATTTATAAAAAAAAATTACGTGACCAATATGTTGACAATATCCCCTTACTACTAAATTTAATACAGATCTTATTTTCTGTGTTCTTTTTTTTTATATATAGAAAAAAACACACACGTGTGCAGAGCCTTTCACTTATTCTAGTACGAGCCAGTAAGTGAAAATTAAAGCTTGTTGTAGACTAAAATGTTTAATTCATTAGTTAACACGAGTCACATGACCTATTCTTGTACGTTTTCTTTCGTAAGGAATGTTTTATTATTAGGGGCACGATTTTGTCGCGAAATGATTTCGGCTCCATTTCGTTTCAATCCGTTAAAAGTACATCGGCAGCTCAGCTTCATGTTTGCCGGCGGCGTGTATATGTTGATGCACGTCTCTCTTTTGACTGCGCCAATCAGAATAAAGCTATTGTGACACCACAGTCTGTGATTCACGTGTAGAACCCCATGACAAGTGAGAGTTGAAACATCTAGTCACTGACCATGAAGCAGAGCTGCAGATGTCCACGCAAGGCATTGAAACCAAATGTCGCACAATCTTATCGCCAAAAAATTGTAGTCTTATTTATTATACAGTCCGTATGACATTTCTCTTGCAATATGGTCTTGGAAGAGCAGCAGTGACCAAAGTTGTTTCCTGCTAGGTAAGTAATGCTTAAGGTCCTGTTTGATTTTTTTATTTCAACATTGCGTTCTTCTACGTATATTATATGTTATAAACATTACTATCTGACCGATAAACACGGAATATATATTTCAAATCTCACAAAAGTTAACGTATAGAGATTCTGTTATATATATATAATATATATATAATGTATATATATATATATATATATATATATATATATATATATATATATATATATATATATATATATATA
>PNEQ01066817.1:0-34063 GCA_003012365.1 Medauroidea extradentata | reverse complement strand
AAAAAAAAAAAAAAAAAAAAAAGGTCTAAGTTTGACTGTATCAGCTCAACGAAGTGCCACTATTTGACAAAGTGACGGAGCTATAAGGGTGACCTTGAAGAGTGCTTCATATGCAGGATTGCCACAACTAGCCAAGCACTGAACAAGCCTGTAGGATTCCCGCCGATCCATTTTACCACAGGACTTTAAGGGTGTTCAAGTGCGATAGAGTCATAATTTTATATTTGTATGAAATAGTGTTAGTTTTGACGATGCTTGTGAGTGCAGTTTCCTCTTACGAAACAATTTTAGCTTTCATAGTTTTCTCAAACGGTGCATCAAAGTCAAAATTTGCATGTTCTGCTGCCACGTAAGTAGTGAATACCAATTGACTTAAGTACGTGAAACTATTCACAGTGAAATAACATACTAAGGGCTACGCAATAAAACATTTAAAAAAATCCCGTGAACTGGTTTTTGTATTTTTAAAAATTTCCGAATTTGCAACTCTTTTCTGTACTTTTGCGATTTTTTAAATTTCAAAATATTACGTTGTGGGTTTTTTTTTTACTGCTTTTACTGCATAGTTCATGGGTAGGGACAGGAAAATTTTGTGAATTCAATGACATGCAGGCTAGAATCCTTTATTCAGTCATTGTCTGCTGTTCCACTGAGTAGCAGCTAGTTGACTAATAGTCGGGGCTTGAGTATGTATAGTACAATGGATCCTAGCCTTCAGGTAATTGAATTCACGAAATTTTCCAGTCCCTAGTCACGGGATGTAAGTTCTCAGAGAATTATTTTGTTAAAGTAGGTTAGTTAGTTTTCACTACTTGCATGGCATTGTAAAAAGTACATTTTGACTTTGACACCCCGTTATGAGGAAACTATGAGAGCAAAAATTCTTTCATATGAGTTAAATGTTCTCACAAGATCGTCTACAAAACTAACAATATTTCATAAAAATATAAAAATTATGATTTTATCGCACTTGAACACAGTCAAGCGGTGGCAATATAATTTTATTGATGGGAAGTCTGTAGAAAAGTTCAGTGAGCGTCTCAATCTGTGTTTCACACACATCCGGTTAGTAATGTTGAAGTACGACAGATTCAGAAGGTAGTTTTTAGCTATGTATGAGATACTCGAAACAATATTTTTAACGATAATGATGTTTCAGAAATGACACTCCAACATTCTCTGAGGTGTTTTCTTTTCGTACGTTGGCACAATGCGCGCATGTCAAAAAGTTTTGTAAAAAAATGTTTCGTAAATTTTTTTTACGAACACACTGCTACTCGTTTTAATCGTGTGGTAGGCGGCACCCTTAAAATATGAAAACATGCTTTAAACTTTAATTAAGAATCCTAAAAAGGCATTACGCTAAATAAAATCATGCCTTTGAAACTAAACCCAGTTTTTTCAGAATGCTGTTACTCCAAAAAAGACCACGTCGATTCGTAAGATAAGACGTAATACGCCTGAGTTGGTCTTTATTATATACGTCTTACAAATACATTAGATAACCGCTTAGAAGGAAAACTGCACGTCAATTAATTGCGTCGCGTGTAGGGCGATGCGGTTATCGTCAAGCGGGCAAGAATGGCCCTTATTGCTTTAAAATTTCCACGCCTCAGTCGTGATAGTTGTATCCGGTACAATTTCTTCTTCAAATTCCCCTCCTATTTTATCTGTGTACCTCAACAAAAGCCGCAAAGCTGCTCAAGAACAGGTGAAACAACCAACGATTAAATAAATATAATACATAAAAATGGATGTATGTTTGTTCGTCTTGTGTAGATTGCTATACCATTCCTACCATTGCAATGCAAACTGGCGAGTTGTTATTCGTGCATTCGAGAAGGTTTCTGCAAAAAAAATGGGGAAGGAGGGTGAAAAACGGAATAGAAGCACATAACGGGATACGCACAAATTTTAATGGGCATATCAAAGCGTACCGAGACAGCCAGTACGTAAATAAATAATGGGTTTAATCTGAGAAACCAAAAAGAAATATAGAAGACTTGTTCGTGGAATATATTATAACCATACTCGCCCTGCACGTTAGCAAAGACATATCTGTCGACGCCGCAGTGGGGGTTAGTAAACTATTCGGGTCATAAAACCGCTCGAGTGACCCTGGTGAGAGGCTAACATTCATATACCTGGACGTTATAGGCCGCAGCTCATCTGGTTCTCTCTTGGTGGTAGACAAACCAATAACAAACACGTTGCTGAAGATCAGGTGAATAATGGCAAACTGAAGTGTTTCGTCGGATATACACTGCAATTAATAAGGGCAGGAAGGTTTTGCGAAAAGATTTTTGTACCATTTTGTTTCAGTGACTTACGTGTGATTGGTAGAGACAGAAAAAATTCGCGGGTTCACGACCTGTAGGCTAGCTTGCAAGAGGATTTGTAAACTGAAGCACACAGCGAATGTTCGTTAGCTGTTTGATGGTAAAGTGGTATAAGTCTGTATTAGTTACATTTTCATCATTGGCTCAGAGACTTCCAGGAGGTGTCAAATAAGTCAATAGCAAATTTTGAAAGTGATACAAACTTACAGTTGTTGTAATTCTAGCTTGTGCACAAACGAAAACGCGAATTTTTTTTGTCCTCTGTTAATTGGTAGGGACCCCTGTTTTTCGCGAAAATAATTTTGCTCCACTTGGTTTCGGTGCCTAATGTGCACGTCTGCAGTTTTGCTTCGTGGTCAGTGATTGGATATTTTAACTGTCGCGAGTCTTGGGATTCTATCGGCAAATCACAGACTTGTGGTGTTGCAACAACGTTACTGCAATTGGCTCAGTCAAATGAGACACGGCCCTTCACATGGACACGCTGCCAATAACCATGAAGCAAAACTGCGAATGGGAACGTAAGGCACTGAATCAAACTGCGGTAAAATTATTTTCGCGAAAAACAGGGGTCCGTAGTAATTTGATGTTTTCTCCCAGAGTCTGGAGTTTATGCCAGCAGATCACAGACGCATGTTGTCGCAGTTAACATTGTTCTAATTGGCACAGTGAGACATTGAACAAATGCACACAGCCAATAAATATTCTCGAAGTAGGATTGCAGATGTGCACGTAAGGCACTGAAACAATGTGGGGAAGAAACCTTTTAGTGAAAACTTCCTGCCCCTAGCAATTAAACTTTCTAAACAGTACGGATGGTTTTCTACCCTCACACAGAATGAGACCCTCACCATACTTCAGTTCGTAAACAGAGAAACTGTTGAGCAATGTTACTACCCAAGTCTAGTACCATAAGTTTGTATTTGACTGTTTACTACTGATGTATAGGAACACTACACTAAAAGATAAGTATTGTCTGTTTAAATAGGGACGATAGTCTAGTTCGGTTGTCTGTACTATCCGGTTTGTTCCTGTAGGCTGTTCACAATAAACAGAGCACTCACCATAACTTGTAATTAATTAAATTTTTATAGGGCCAATATATGTTAACTTTTGAGAGTGTTGAAACGTTTACACTGGTTTTTAGTTACCTGAAAGTTTTCGTATTAAAAGTAGTAAAGATGACTACAAAACTACTGATAGAAAACTTTATGCAGTGCTCACTTTATCGTGAACGGCCTATACAACAATAATTTCTGTAAAAGTAACAATATGATCTGTAAAAGAAAGGCGCTGCTTGCTCCTTCTACAGAACATATTTTGTAGGGACAATCAATACAGTACCAAAAACCAAACTGCACTGTTGTCCCTATTTTAACAGAAGTATGGTACCTACAACAATACTTTTCTTCCAAAGTACCATCCATGTATAGGAAACAATTCTACCACACCAACTTTCTCAACACTCGTATAGGCTACATCAATGAGGTTTATACACAATTATTTTTTACAGTGTACGGTATCACTAGCGAATGCTGCCGAGTCGCTGGAAACCCACACTGACATAAAATTGAGCTTAAAAACACAAGAACAAACCTAGGAAGCCAGAAAAAGCTGTATTCAAGGAACATAAAAAGAAGTCTGAAATACAAACAAAGGCGATATATAATGAGAAAAAAAGATAAAAGTCAAATACATTACAAAAAACAATTTCACGTATTTTCTTCCCCGTTAATAGTCGAACAGAGATTTAGGTTTGGTAGCCAAGTATGAATATAAATGAAGGATTACTTTAATTTATAAATTATATTTTCAGTTAGTATGGATTATTTTCAAACATGTTCAGTATTAGTATTTTATTTTAACGTTTGATATCTTTCTTGAACGTATTCGTGTACACCAGTATAACTTAATTAGGACGCATGAAAATGGCGACAATAATGGACAAACACAACGAGGGCAACACGCGACAGACAGAAATTGTTGTAGACAAAACAACAAAGATGATGGTATATCGCGGGAAAACGTGACTGTTTTCTGGGTTTCAACACACTTTCAGCTTACCAGAATATTACTGGCTTTCGCTTGTATGTGGAGCTGTTACCCTATTTGACTGAGCCAATAAGAATCCCGCTATTGTAATATTTGATGCCTGTTATTGGTCTGCAGACAGCTTCGTTGTGTTAGACGTATATCACACATGTTGCAAGAAACAACAGTGTTTTCAAGGGTATGTTGGTACAAAACATTTTCGCGATGCACCATCATATCTAATAATTATTATTAAATTATACAATTCAGTTACATTGACGTTTACACTCGGAGGTGTGTTTATTAATGCTCAGGCCACAACAATCTCAAGAGTCCAGTTAATACGTAGTTATTGTTTGATGTCTCTCGCCTTGTAATAACCCGGGCAGGCTGGTTGCGGACGCGGTTACGACGAACGAACGAGCACTCATGACCTTGGGAAGCAACATGGCTTCCTAGCAGTCACGTGACAGCCCCCTCTCCGCCTCTTAAATCGTCGCGATATGTTATATATAGAGATTGTGAAATTTCGCGAATTCAATGACCTGCATGTTAGAATCAAAAACCCTATGCATACTAAAGCCCTGTCTATTCGGTCATTGTCTGCTGTTCCACTGAGTAGCAGCTAGTTAACTAATAGTCGGGGCTTGAGTATGCATAGGGTATTTGATTCTAACATGCAGGTCATTGAATTCTCGAAATTTTCACCATCTGTAGTTATAAACTTGTCCCCGTGTATCGCGTCTACTGGCGGAAGTACGTTGGGGCGTGTTTTAGGGCCGAATCTATAAACGGCTTTTGAATGACAACCAACTGCTATCCCCATAGAGAAAGCATTGGTGAGCAGTTGGTTGTCATTCGAAAGCCGTTTATAGATACGGCCCTTAGTGTCCTCGAGGTTGCACACTGAAAAAAAAAAAACTTATTGGTCACGACAAAATATTTTGTTCATATAGACCTTACCAAATTTTTTTACTATCCCCAATGAAGTTTTGCAGTGACCACAAATAAATTTTGTAACCACTACAAAAATTTTTCGTGGGGATCATATTGACAAAATATTTTGTAGCCACCACAAAACCGTTATTTTTCTGTGCAGACATTCCTCCATCGCGGTGTTTAGTAACTTGCCCCAGATATTCTGCGACCTTCAACATGGCACTTGACGAATATGCTCCGGTCTCGTACCGGGACAACACGAACAATCTGAGAAACTCCGGCAATGGCGTACACCCAACAGCAAAAGTCTTTAGTTTGTCATACACCCGCAATTTTCAAAATAATATTCAAAGTTCTCGCCAGGCGAACCATCACAAGCAACCGTGACGTCTTTGGCTGGAAAGTTATTGAAACATCGATAAATTTTTTTTCTACAGCAATTAATCTTACGTTCAGAGATTAGTCCAAGAGGCAATAATACTTTAAATGATTAAAAACTATTAGAAGCATACAAGTTCTGTAGTTATTAATATGGCGGACACAAGCCTTCCTTCTGTATTTCTCGTTAGTTGCTTTTGGAACTTTGTCATTTTTAAGGGTACAGTCTACAGCAATTTCCATCGACATATTTCTAGTTTTATATTTTTACCAGCTACTGTTTTTCTTACTTTAGTCATAAATTGTGACTAAAATTTGCTTTTATGAAAATTTTTATCTCTTCTAGTTTTTGCTTAATGGCTCGTAAATGTCAAAATTTGCATGTCACAGCTTTACGTACACCACAAAAGCCAACTAATATACCAAACTGAAAAAATTCACAGGGAATAAAAATGTTGCAGGGTACAAGTTGATATATATGAAAACAGAAAATTAAAAAAAAAAATTACAAACACAAAAATACTTTGTTGTTGAAGGGTCATAAAAAACCATTCACCTCACCTTTATCTAAACAGGTGCTTCATTCATAACATTTTCACTACTGTTGAAGGCATTCCTATGCTCAAGCTTTTGCCAAACCGCTTATTATTTTAAAAGCATGACAGACATGTTGATAACAGCAAAAAATTGCTGTGTGGTAATCGTGAGCTGTCCGCCTACATGAGTTATTTTAAAGAGAAATTGGAAATTTCAATAACGAGTTTCCTTTATTGGACATGGATATGTTAGGCAACTAGAAGCGACACAAATGAGGAAACTGCCATTTCAACTAATTCTTATGTTGATACGATCTTTGGTCACTACTTTCCTATAATATATGGTCGGAATATGTTAAATTCATATTGTTTAATACATTGCACGCTGTTCCGCGCTGTGACGGGGACTTTCATGCCCGTCGGCGCGGCGCCCGTCAAAACAGTCGCCAAAACGTCTTCGTCAAGTGTAGGCCTATAGTTCCCTTGTCACGCAATGTTCATAAAGCACGGAGAAATATTTATACACTTGTGTCAATGATAATTTAAGTAAAGAAAAGTAAAGTACTTCACACTGCTGTAACGTTTGTAAAGACAAAATTTGTTGTAGATATTTATTTAATGTGATTTTGAACACCATAATTTTAAATTGATTGAGGTATTGCTTGAAAATTTGGTTTAAATAAATAAATAAAAAAAATATATATATCTTAACTTCAAATCACAGTGAGATATGTTAACATTGCTCTTAGGTAATACGTATAACCTATTGCTGTTATTTATTTAGAAGTAAATAAAAATGCTTGAAAATTGTTGTAAAGTATTGAGTTATAGATTGGCATGTTCGTTGGGAAAGAAGCTACAAACGTCTCAGTTATGGTTGATGTGAGATGAATACTACTTATTTCAAATTATTTATTTTGTTTCAGTAGCTAAAATATCACTTTCCTTTTATTTTCTCATCAGTTGCTTTGATCCATGTTTTAAAATGTTTACCCACGAAAATTCTAATTGAAAATGAGAGGCACCTCACCAGTAGGGCCCGGTAATTTTCGTGAAAAGATTTTTGCAGCACTTAGTTTCAGAGCCTTACGTGCGCACCTGCATCTCTGCTTTGTGGTCAGTGATTGGCTGACGTAACACCCAGCGTCTGGAGGTTAAACCCGCAAATCACAGACGCGATGTGTCGCAGTTATCCGTGTACTGATTGGCACAGTTTAATGAGTAACGACTTTGCACAAAAACACTCTGCCAATAATCATGAAGTTGAGCTGCAAGTGTGCACGTAAGACACTGAAACAAAGAGGGGCAAACATCTTTTCGCGAAAATTACCGGGCCCTACTCACCAGCTCTACCAATGTTTTAAAGGAGTTGGACGGCGACATTAAAACTGTACATGCTTGATAAAAACACTAGAAGCGTTTCAATGTAAAATAAACACTATAATGTTCGTATCATTTTGCATAAATTCAGTATTTTTACTTAAGACGCATTAAACTGGGCACTGCACATCTGACCAGTAAGGAACGCTGTACAGTTAAGCAATCCAGATGTGCACAAAAGTTGTTTATTTTTACACCGTAAAATCGGCAGTAAAATATTACACATTAACAGTTTTGGAACGAAAGTAGTAAAATAATTTACGACAGAGAAAAAGTAATTGAAAATACTATTAAAACCTAATTACGTCTTACGTTACTACTACTGCTAAAACCTGAGTTCACAGCCATAACTCAGCGTGTATACGTAAGAAGCAGAAAGTTGATCAACTTAGTTATGTACGTACATGCGCTACGTGATGATATTAATGCTTGTTTGCATACAGAAGCCAAACATACACGGGGCTGGTATCAAGAGCCTTGGACAGCCAATAAGCGCGGAAGTTCGCCCTTATCAAACGAGCCGCCACGTCATTTCACGTCTGTATTATTATCTAGTTTGTGATATCAGCTTCAGTCGAACGCATCGCTAAACATCACGCTGTCCTGCAGAGGGTCGTAGACCAGTGTCGAATTGTACGCTACACATAGATAACAACACACAAATACTCCTGCACTAGCAAGGCACGAAATACTCGGAAAGATTACGATTTTGAAAAATAGTTGCGTGCTCGGAGGCCTTAAACTCCTGCCTCATTCACAACACGCTATTTTTTGTTCCTGGGCGGACACAGAGGGTTTTATAGTCTACCCGCCCACCCCGGGGTTGATGTGCGTGACACACAGTCGTAAGAAAGAACTTTGTATCCGCTTACATAACTGGCGCGCATAGTCCCAGCATAACCACGAAGAATGTCTCAGACGTGTTTATAAAATGCTACGAGAATATGGTAGAGAATATTCGTAACACATCCAGTCGAAGTGCAAACAGTGAGAGAGGGAACGAAACTAAACATGTGTTGCTATAGACGACACTGTGTGTCCGGGAGTTCTGTGTTTACGTCGCCCACCTGTCTGACGTGTCGGAACTGTAGCGGCGTGCACGGTTTTTTGTTATAAAACAATTCAGAACCTACATTTCTAAACCAGACATGTCAACGTTATCGATAGGGCCCGGTAGTTTTCGCGAAAAGATTTTTACAGCACTTTGTTTCAGTTCCTTACGTGCGCACCTACATCTCTGCTTTGTGGTCTGTGATTGGATGCCGTAACATACAAAGTCTGGAGGTTAAACCCGCAAATCACAGACGTGTTGAGTGGCAGCTATCCATGTACTGATTGGCACAGTAAATGTATTACAACTCTGCACAAAAACACTCTGCCAATAGCCATGAAGTTGAGCTGCAGGTGTGCACGTAAGACACTGAAACAAAGTGGGGCAAAAATCTTTTTGCGAAAACTACCGGGCCCTAGTTATCGAGTTGTATTAAAAAGCGATAAAATATGAATTTTTAAATAGGACACTAATTTAGTTTATTGGATATAAGTTTTCAATTGCGTTTAGGATCCTACTGTATTTATAAAGGGTGTTTACTCATTTGTAGATTTTTGGACGTTTCTGGTTTTGAATATTTTCTCCTCAATTAAATTTGTCTCAAACATGTTAACGCACTAAAAGAAAACACATCACATGCGATGATGGAATTGTAATTTCATATCATCACGCCTGTACTGAATAATGTTTCAGAGCCTTCAAAACTATAGCAGAACGTTTGTTTTTCATACAGCGGTATCTAACAAATGTTGTAAGTTGAAACAAACGAATCTACGACAGAGGCATGCATTAAACCGTACAACTTTACTGTGCTGTTGTGTCTAAAGAAAATATGGGTCGTCGCTTAACGACACAGACAAGTCACCGACAGCAGACTTGCTCGCCGGTTAAGGGGGATGTTAGGCATTTTTTTGTATTTTCAGTTTTTGAGACATTATATTTAATTGAACTGCATTATCAAAGTTTTTCTTCGACACAGCATAAGATATATTCTTGGTAAACTGCTTGACAAAAATAATAATGTAATTTATTATTAAAATGTCATGCAGAATAATTTCAAAGAGGATTCTTGAAAGTTAACCAATAATTCCCGCGCATAAAGGCGATACTGTTGTTGACACACAAGCCAGTCTAGACCTTATCGCCTGTCTGATTCCATACATTCACACGTGGCATCTAGCGCCTGCTGTATAGAGCTGTTAAAAAGTTCTCACTGTAGTATGACGAGTTCTGTATTAATACTGCATAGAGGGCACTGGAAGACGAGCTGAGAGATGTCGGTGAGGGGTAGCATGAGGTGAGTATGGAGCGGCGTCGGAACGAAGGGACTGGGGAAACCGTAATTCCCGTTAAAAACACGCCGACATACG
Organism: Medauroidea extradentata; assembly: GCA_003012365.1. Classification (NCBI taxonomy): domain Eukaryota; kingdom Metazoa; phylum Arthropoda; class Insecta; order Phasmatodea; family Phasmatidae; genus Medauroidea; species Medauroidea extradentata. The sequence goes on along the minus strand of PNEQ01066817.1, from coordinate 24,039 downwards.
GCATCGTCCGGCACAATTCCCACATGCTGAAATCAGGGGCCTGACTCCTCCGGGAATCGAACCCAGATCACCTTGGTGGAAAACGACCGCGGCCTCCATTGCACTACTAATTCGTTACTGAACATTAGTAATGTATTCGATAACAATTGTAACTGCAATTAGTTATTTCCACAATATACAAAATTACTGGAATTTTACTATGCGACGGTGGTACGCCGTAGTTATTATAAGGGTTGAACATGGACGAAGTGAGTTAATTTTCCGTGGCGATAGCTTACAAAACTCTTAAGTCGAAATTGTGTTTTCAATTTGTCCGGATAGTTAATACAGTGCGAGTAATCCTATCCTTAAAAAAAATCGGCTTTGAAATGACATTCCTGTAAAATAAAAATTTAAAAGAATCACTTGAAACAAATCAAATACATGTTCTGTAGTGAAAAATCGCATAATATTTTATTTCACTTATGTAATAAGAGAGATAGAGAGAGAGAGAGAGAGAGAGAGAGAGGTATATAGAGGCAAGGAACGTCGCGACGCCCAGCAGCTATAGGCGCCACCAAGGGTAAATGTGGCAACACAGGACCTGATGAATGTGCGGACGGCAGGAATGACGTGCCATTTGCCGGCTCCAGTAAAGTGTGTCCCCAGTGTTGTGAAACACGCGTCTAGCCGCTGCCTGGCGACATAAGGGCGTCCACTTACATCTGCGACAACACGAGACCAACCACTCTACCATCTCTGTCCACTTGTTTACAAGTTTACGTACCTTACCACGGGGCTACCTAACCGCACAGCACGCAGACCTCGCATAAATCCCCAGAAATACCAATTAGAAGCGCTTAAAGGTGTTCAAGATGGCAAAGTCGTAATTTTGTGTTTGTATATAATAGCGATAGCTTTGTAGACGTTATTTATATACATTTATCTATTTAAAAAAAACCTTCAGCCATTTTTTTCTGATAACGGCATTTCAAAGTCAAACTTAGCATTTTCTTAGTTCGTACCCTTCCGCCATTTCCGAAAACAAATTAACATAATGAAATAATTTAAGTACAGTGAAGCATGTCACTGAATACAGCTTAATATGTACAAAATACCTGTTAAAAAAATATATATACTTCAAAATAATTCTGAAACATTTTATTTCAGCTTTTAGCAATACTTTTTTTTTTACTAATAAATATTTTAGTGGGGTTTTGTATGCTTCAACCCATAGCCCGTGATACGTAGCTTCAATTCGGATTACTTGTATTCATAATGTTTGTTGGTTTTCAGGGGGTGTAGAAAATAAAAATACGTACATTTTGACTTTAAAATGTCACTATGCAGAAACTGGCTGAGCTATTTTTTTTTGTAAAAGAGAAAAGTTTACTGTTAAGTTTCGTCTCTAAAACGAATACTATTGCACACAAATATAAAATTATGAATTTTTCTCAATTGAACTCTTTTAAGGGGGTTCTTGACCCGGCCTTGAAATATGTTGCAGTGAGTTGCGAGTATTATTTTTTTGATGAAGCTACTCGACGTGCAAGACAATAGTATATCATGGAAATGAACACGCATTTCAAACTAATAGTCAATCAGTTTAAAAATTCAATACGTCAGCCCTTCAGGGCACTTTCTGGAGATAGAAGCACTACATCCAGGATTTATCTCAGAGGACAGTGTTCACAGAGACAGAGCTCACAAAAATGGAAAAAACAGATATGAAAAAAAATCAAGTGACAATCTTTCAGAGAACTGAAATTACGAAGGGCGGACATGGTAATTAACCACGCTAATTACAAATCTGCGACTTTTCGATCAAAATAATGTGACAGTGAATCCTTGACATTTATTCAGTCGTACACTTTGCGTGGAAGTCAAACTAGATTCAAAGTTTACCTTTGGTACGACCTGGCGTCACAACCAACATTCTTGTTCTATGACGTTTATTTGCACAACGAAAGGAAGTCATTATTCCCGATTTTATTTTCCGCGGATATCACAGAGGAAATTAAGCCCCAGCAAGAAATTGGTGCAATTATTGATGGAAACGTACTCCTTCAACTTGGAAATTGTTTGGAAACTTTAACTTTGGTGAACCTGTCAAAACGCATTATGGCCAGATATTGACTGGGCTTCGTGGGATATAACTGGAGACAGAAAAAAATCGCCGGTTCTTTGGCTTGCAGGCTAGTCTCCAAGAACTATGCACTTAAGCAGACATCAGCTGTTCATTGGCTGTTTGTTGACACAGTGATACCACATGACCCGGCCTGCATTGTTTTTACTTCTTTATTATTGGCTCAACGCCTTCTAGGGTGTGTTAAATGAGTCAAGGACCAATTGCAAAAGTGATCCGAATGTACAATCGTTTGAATTCTACACTGTGCTCAAAAGAAAATGCGAATTTTTCGGATTTCTAGATGTAACTAAGGAAAGTGGTGAGATATCGCGGAAATGTTTGTGCTAACATACCCTTGAAATCGCTGCAGTTTCTCGCAAGATACGTGTCTGGGTGATGACTGCCCGACACGACATAGTTGTCTATAGAGACAGGAGAAATTTGCGACTTCGCTGACCTACGTACACTCGCCTCCAACAATTCATCTCATTGGCTACTTGCTAATTAATAGAGTGGACCTGCAGTTTTTATTTACCTCTTTATTATTAGTTCGGTGCCATCTAGGATGTGTCCAGTGGCATAGCCATCTTTAGTAGAAGGCCGCGGTCTTAGATCTGGCAACCCTGTCAGAAAGGGTCACTTTAACACTTCTTTGTCTCGCCAACGGCAGTGGCTGCCCTTGATTTGCCAATGTGTAGGGCCGATGAACGAATCAGGTACAGTCATTGCTTTTGGAGAGGTAAAAGACGTGTTAAAATAACCCTCCTGGCAGGGTTGCCAGATCTCAGGCCACGGCCTTCTACTGAAGATGGCTATGCCAGTGGCCAACTGCGAAAGTGACGCGAAGTTACTGTTGTTTCAAATATAGCTTGTGTCAGAAAGAAAACAAGACATTTTGAGGTCCCTATCAATAGACAAATCACAGGTGTTAAACATTACAACCAGCAAAATTCTAATTGTTTCTGTCAAATTGGGTAGCAGTTGCGTGTACAGAAGCAAGCCAGTAGCATGACAACTATTAATACACGCTGAACATATGTTAAAACCTAGTAAGAAGTCAAATTTTCCCGCAATAAATCTCCGTCTCTAATGACAAGCAAGTTAAAGATACCGTGTTAGACGAGGCGCGAGCAACGGCGCACTGTACAGGATGCCCATACATGACCGCATACCAAGCACACCGCACGAATCCTGAGCTATGTAGACGAACATATATGTGGCAACATTGCACGGAGACAGTCCCCTCCAGGAATTATTTTTAGACATAATGGTTTACCGCCGGAAAACTTGACTGTTTGCTGGATTTCAACGTACATTCAGCTTATCAGTTTATTACTGACTTTCTCTTGTATGTGGAGCTATTGCCCTATTTGACTGAGCCATTAAGATTCCACTATACACTTTATGTACGAGTTCTAGGTTTCAAGTCGTAATATTGGTTTTACAGCATAAATTAAAAATGTGTTCAGGTAGAACCAATTTCCTGTACGTGTTCTTTAACATTATTGCGCTAAATTTGCATTACTTGTAAAATACAATTCGTAAACAGTAAGAGAAAAAAATTAGTACACGACTTTTTCTCATACTGTTTACACATTGTATTTAACGTGTAAAGCAAATTTAGCGCCAAAATTATAACGTATATATACATTAAAATGGTTATACCTAAACATATTTTTTTATTTATGCCGTAAAATAAATAAAACGGCTTAAAAACCAATAATTTGTACCTCACGAGTATAGTGGAATCTTAAGAATCCCGCTATTGTAATATTTTATGCCTGTTGTTGGTCTGCAGACAGCTACGTTGGGCCAGACGTACATCAGCCAATCTTAACGCTGCAAGAAACTACAGCATTTTCAAAGATATGTTGTCCCAAAACATTTTCGTGGTATACCATCATTAGGCACCACTGATTTTCGCGTAAAAAATTTTGCCCCACTTTGTTTCAGTGACTTACGTGCACATCTGCAATTATGCTTCATAATCAGTGATTGTACGTCTTAGCTCTGACATGTCTTGGGGCTGTACTGGCAAATCACAGACTTGTGAAGTTGTAGCAACGTTATTGTGATTGGCAAAGTCAAATGAGAGAAATCACTTCACAAAGACACGCGGCCACTAACCGTCAAGTAGCACTGCAGATGTGCACGTAAGTCACTGAAACCAAGTGCGGCAAAATTCTTTTCGCGAAAATTAGGGGTCCCTAACCATCATCTCTAATTATTTTATGTACAGTATGTTACGTCAAGTAAATGTAGAAACGCGTTTGGACTGCTCGGTATTTTAACCTGCGCCATAGCAGTCTTTAGTAGAAGGCCGCGGCCTTAGATCTGGCAACCCTGCCAAGAAGGGCCATTTTAACACTTCTTTGGTCTCGCCAACGATGGTGACTTTCCCTGATTCGCTGATGTGTAGGGCAGAATGACGAATCAGATACATCAACTGCGTTTGGAGAGATAAAATAAGTGTTAAATTGACCCTTGTGTACAGAGTTAGCAGATCTAAGGCCGCGGTCTTCTACTATAGACGGCTATGCCTGCACCTATAATATGTAGGTCAGAACACTAGCAGTAAGATATTTCTGGAGCCCAATAGGGAACATACTACAGGGTTGTTGCCACATTGTGAGTGTAAAATGTCATCGTACAGCATATTGCCACTAACAGTTTCATCTACAATTTAGGTTAGGATTCGCGTGGAGTGCTTGTTGCTTCTGGACACTCTGTATTCGCGGCACGTGCTGAGGCGCGACAACAAATTAGCTATCGCGACCCTACTCCCTGAAACCTCTCTTTATCACCCCTCCTCCCCTACTCCAGCAACCGACAAAATCTATCGCACGGGCACGGATATCTGGATTCCAGGAAGGGAGGGATGGGGGTTTCACGTCCCAAACTCTTACTGATTACCAGGGAAGCCAATTTTCTGCTCGGAGATCTCATTTTTTCCCAAAGCCCTATTTCCTAAATCCCTCATCGGCGCAACCAAGTAATTTCCTCCGCCCCGCGTCGAGCAGGCAGAATGATCTAAGGGGAGGGGGAGTTGGTTGAGAAGGCAGGAGAGAGATGGAAACGAGAGAAAGGTTGCCCCGCGGACGACAGACAAGAAAGGAGGTGGAAAGTACGGTGACACGGGAGACAGACGGTTAACGGATTTGTCACGTGGGGGATGTCCCGCCGGCATCAGGTATGGAAATGGATTGCGCTCGATTGCTGTTCGTTACAGCTCCTGGGACGCTCCTTCTGGAAGGACGAGGAAGAGAAATAAAAAAAAATCCGAGCTTGAAATCTCTTACAACCCAATTTTTCTCAGGAGCGACGATTTTTTATTACCATCGATAATTCACACCAACGACACCCCGTTCTTGTAAGGATCACCCGACTCCTAGGGACAAAAATGTATTACAGAACTTTTCGACGTATTCGTTTCTTCATCCGTTCTTTTCTCCATCCGTTCCTTTCTTGTCTCCAACTGAAATTGTGTGGATGTGCGTTTGATCATATAGAGGAATACCATGAACTCTTCAGAACTATGTTGTCCTAAATAGAAAACTTTTTTTTTTAGTTTTCACCAGTCTACCTGCAAGATGAGAGCAGATGTCTGCTTCCGAAACACCTTGACAAAATCGTTTTCAGTCCTGTAATGGAATACGTCCACGGAATTAGTCTAAAACATTCACTCCAACTGGAAGAGTTTTCCAAGTGTTCTGATTTAAACGTACGCCGTCGGTAATTGGCTGTAGGAGGCTTTGAACACGAACCCTGTCTCTGACAGGCCTCTGCGCTCTAAAAACACATTATTTGCCAAAGCAAAAGGTTTTGTTGCAAAGCAAAATATTGTTTAATAAGAGCCACTGCAAAGAAATATAGCTGCAAAGAAAATGTTTCTTTTTTTAAATGTTACAGTAATGGTATACTCTGTTTCATATAAGTTTGGATAAATCTGACAGCAACTTATGGGCAATTATTTTCAGTATTTTGTGATTTGTTGCATATTGCAAGACAATTTTAGCTTTAAAATAAACCTGAAACGTCCATTTCAACATTTGTGCTGCAAAGTTTGTCTTGTGTAGTGAGACAAATAACAAAATATTACAAATTATTGCCATAAGTTGCTGTCAGATTTATCCAAACTTATATGAAATGGAGTATAACAAATAATTGCGGTACTATTAAGACGATTTAATATAAATCAGTATTGTAAGTTAGCTGTGGTATTTTCATTACAAGCTTTATGTTGAAAAAATAGTTTCTTTGCTACAAAGAAACTGATGTTATTTTCATAGAACACTTTAACAGAGAAAATGTAGCTACACCAAACATAAGATTCCCCCAATTATTCTTTGCTTTAAGGCAAGATCAAATATTCCCAAAGAAAAATGTTTCTTTGTTTCAAAGGAAATGTCTTAACATTGAGCCTTCCGTAAAGTATTCCTTATTGGCTACTCTTCGTTCTGACGTGTTCGTCTGCCGCTGCGTATTGGCTGACGGCTCACCATCGAGTTCGCCTCTCGTATGATAGTTTCGCATCTGCGCTGTCATTTGATTGGACGTACAAATGAATTGCAGTGCACTTCAGTGTCCCATGTCTTCCTTAAGATGTGTAGTGCATTTTTTACACAGAGAAATTATCGCTGTTGGTACCATCATTCTTTTGAACCACGCACAGTAATCCAATTTGGAAGTTGGTAATATCTGAATTCATACTAACCAGGGATGGGAATATTTAGCGAAATCAATTACGCTCATGTTAGAATCCATTGTCCTATGCATACTCAAACCTCGTCTGTTCGTTCATTGTCTGTTGTTCCACTGAGTAGCAGCTAGTGGATAAATGGTCGGGGCTTGAGTATGCATAGAATATTTGATTCTAGCTCGTAGGTCATAGAATTGGCGAAATTATACCATCCCTACTCATAATACAATATGATATAAGCGATGACCAAATAATTTTATTTGTTGGTAGCATTGTTCAAAGTCTAACGCTTGTCTCTATAGTTGTGTTTTTTTAAAATTCGGTTGTTATCTTTCTAGATACGGCATTCTGGAAAACCCACTTTCGGCCATTTTAAGGGGCCCGAAAATTGTGTTTCTAATAAACGTATCGAATTTTTAAATCTATAGCGACATTGTTTCAAGCACGTGTACTTTTCGTAGATATACAATTTTAATGCGCGTTAAATAGTTTCGTAAAAAAAAGTATTAGTCGTAACTCGCTGCTATGCATTTGAAGCCGTGGTAGGGAGGCCCCTTAAGGGTGTTCAAGTGCAATAAAATCATAATTTTATATTTTTATAAAATATTGTTAGTTTTATAGACGATACTTGTGAGTACATTTTACTCTTACGAAACAATTTTATCTCTCATAGTTTTCTCATAACGGAGTGCCAAAGACAAAATTTGCTTGTTACGCTGCCATGTAAACAGTGAAAACCAACTGACCTACTTAAACAAAATAATTCACTGTGAACTTACATCCCATGAACTATGCAATAAAACACTTTAAGACCCACAACGTAATGTTTTAAATTTGAAAAAAAATCGCAAATTATAGAAAAATATTTGCAATGTCAGCAATTTCTTAAAAGTACAAAAACAGTTCGCGGTATTTTTTCCAAATGTTTTATTACGAAGCACATACTATGTTATTTCATTGTAAATTATTTTACTTCTATTGGTCAATTGATTTTCACTATTTGCATGGCAGCAGAAGATGCAAATTTCGATTTAGACGGACCGTTATTTGAAAACTACGCCAACTAAAATGGTTTCGTACGAGGAAACTGCACTCACAAGTATCGTCTACAGAACCAACAATATTTCATATAAATATAAAATTATGACTTTACCGCACTTGAACACTATGGATTCATTTTCCTTATTCCAGTTAAGAAGGCCTGGCATCAGCGGCTCATGTACGCAATCAGCTGTGATGCCGTGTGACGTCATGCTATAAACTGCATATATTGTGGTCGACAAGGTCTGTATATACCTCCCCTCTCCTCCCTCCTCCACCCTCCAAGTCATGAACCACTTTATTTCAACCTCCCTCCCGCCCTCCCCTCACCTGCTCTTCCACTTACACCTAGTGCACTTTACCTTGATGCTGAGATGCGATCTCCGCGTTCTCTTGCACCGAATCAGTAACAAAGTCAGACAGTTTTATCGCTGCGATACAAATAAAACAAATGCAACGTCTTAAATACGACGTGCGAACTTCCTTCGCTGTCCGGTGTTTCGTAACAGGCATTTGTCATGTTCATAACGAACGTGTTTACAGCGGATGTTAATTGCAATTCCATAATACGACAGCAGCAAGCGTAAACACTAATTGCTTTTTCCTCGCTTGAACATTCTCTTACACGCTTCTATTCAACTTCATTAATTAGTTTGTTACGTTAAGTCGTACATAACATGGAATCATGTATTTAGTGCGACCTGGAAAAACAGCTGAGTAAAAATGCGACGGTTTAATAAACTGATAAGAACTGCGTTTATTTGTATATATTTATTTACACTCCGTTAGATCCTGTTTGAGCTAATTATGGAATAAGTCAGAATAATGTAAACACGCAAAACCAAACAAACAACAATAAAATAAACATTAAGTTCACACGATATCCAAGCACAAATCAGTACAGAAAAATATATACAGAGAGCAAAATATGGTAGATCTACAGACAACATTACCAAATAGAAGTCATAAGGATAAATAGCCTACATTAAAGACATTTCAGTAATACATCTGATATATTTAATTAACTTAAAAGAGCTGAGTCATATCTGAATGGACAAAAACACGGAGGAATGTTTTATATGAAATACACTTTATAAAATTACTCTTAAACTACTCCTATATATTTATCAAGTGTTATTTAGTATACAGGTGGTTCACGAGTGAGTGAAATTTTGTGAAAGAATAGTTTAATTACTTTTTCCATTGAGTTTGTACTATATTTACCCACTAATACACTAATAATAAGCCTGCCGGTTGACTAAACCTTAATAGCTCTTTAAATCTGTATGGTTGAAAATTCTGATAGGCCGATTTTCGGCAGACAGTATTATCACAGTATGCTGTGTCTACAGCGAGAAGGAAATTATTGTTAATGAAAATCCACTACGTGTTTCCGTCGTCGGGTAGGGTCACATTGTGTACGACAGAAGGTCAGGGTGAATATTGGGCCGGCTGCTCGACTAGCGAGACGTATCTGTCGCCCTCCGGCCCGAAGAATGGATGAGGTGAGATGAGCGTAGAGCATCGATATAATGAGAGAGTTCCCCAAGAAAACTCGCTAGCCAGCGACAACGTCCGCCACATTTCCCACTTGCGAAAAACCCGTGACCGAACTGTCCAGGGATCAAACCCGGATCGCCTAGATGGGAGGCGAGATGTCTGACCCATCGACCACCGCGGACCCTTCAAATGATTGTTAGTAACTGACCAATAAAGTTACTTGCCATATTCGCCTTCAAACAGCGATTCTATATTTCGAAGGGAAACAAGCAGAGTCCAGGCGGCAGGAAGGATTTAAATAACTAGTCGCATCACCTGCTTGGATGTAAATTTATGCTAGACAGTTCGAATACGTCTTGCATCATAACATGTTGTGAAGAAATGATCTTTGAAGAGTCTGTGTTTGATGCTTTGGTACCCGCATGACTGTAGAGACACGAGAAAACCCCAAACATATTTAAAGTCGACACAGTCTTCAATAAACTATGATATCTGAACAATTTTGGGACAAATCACACACGATCTATGTTAAAGCTGTACAGTTCTAACTGTGGATGTTGAATAGGGAAACAGTGCTTCAAATTATATATAACTAAGATATGATAGTTAGAGGTGATGGTGTATCGCTCCTTGTTTTCGCGAAAATTATTTTGCCCCACTTTGTTTCAATGCCTTACGTGCACATCTGCAGTTGTGCTTCATGGTTATTGGCATCGTGTCTATGTGAAGAGACGTATCTCATTTGACTGAGCCAATTACAATAACCTTCCTGCAACACCACACGTCTGTGATTTGCCTGTAGAATGCCTAGGCTCGTGACAGTTAAAATATCCAATCACTGACCACGAAGCAGAAATGCAGATGTGCACGTAAGGCACCAAAACAAAGTGAGGCAACATTATTTTCGCTAAAAACCGGGGTCCGTAATTATCTCTAACGATAGCCAAAATCGATAAAAATTTTCAGTGTTTCACATAGCACGTTGGAATGTAGGAAGTAGCCAATATGGTAATGGTGACACTGGAACGTAGAACGGGTGTGAAGAATAACACCGCGGATAAATTGTTGTCATCAGGGTTTGTGTAATGAAATAAATTTAAAAAAAACCCTCTCATATTGGGAATACTGTAAGCACGGATCAGTTTCCATGACATGATTGCTTAGTTTCTTCGTCTACCTCCAAAGCGATCCGTGTCTGATTCCCGGCGGGAAACGAGTCCATGTTTAGAACGTAATAGCGGAAAATACCGTAATCCAGCTGGGTTTTATCGGTGTACTCCCGATTTATTTGCCCTTGCATTCCACCTCTGCTTCATAGCCACGTCTATACCTCCCCTCAACAACTCTCAAGGCGTAGCCGTTTTCCTCGATGGTGGTAGTCATCATTCAAGATAATTCTTTCAGACAAACACCACTTTTGCATTGAGATGAAGAAAACATTGTCACAGGAATATAAAATATGCAGGGAAAAATTATGAGCAGTTGTTTTAACTCTGTTTTGAGGGTAATGGAGAAAAAAATTACTGAAAGATCCTATACCACTGTGAATCGCACCGAGAGGAACAAAAAAGCCAGTGAAGTTATAAGTCAGAGATGTATATATATAGGTATCGATAAATTTGGTGTTCATCTGTGGCGGCTATAGGGTTGTTGCCAGGGAGGGCACAAGTTGCAGAGAACTGTATAGTGTTGTGAGCTAGTTGACGCTACAGCCACTGACACTCTGATATGTAGGTGCCGCTTATTACTGACTGGTCACAACACAATAAGTAGCCAGTAGATATATCATGGTCAGAGATGATGGTTCATTACGGGAAAACTTCACTATTCACTGGGTTTCAACGTATGTTCAGTACCGTAAACCGGGGTTACTTTGACACTTCAACATATTAGTTTTTGGGTTTTCTGGTAAATAAACAGCTAATCTGAGCCAAGTATTTTAAATAATTCGTTTTATCCTTATAGTTAATGATTGAAACTTTCGTCAATAAATAACATAAAAACCAAAATGTTGAGTTGTCAAAGTTACCCCGCTAAGTCAAAGTAACCCCGGTTTACGGTATACCAGAATATTACTGACTTTAGTTTGTATGCGAGGCTTTTATCCTATTTGACTGAGCCAATAATAATCCCACTCTTGTAATATTTGATGCCTTTTATTGGTCTGCAGACAGCCACGTTGTGTCAGACGTACATCAGCCAATCATATATGCTGCAATAAACTATAGAGTTTTCAAGGCTATGTTGGCACAAAACATTTTCGCGATATACCATCATCTCTAACCATGGTCCTTGCTATATACGGCGGCGCAGTCACACGAGTGTACAGTTCTCTGCAGCTTGTGCCCTCTCTGGCAACAACCCTCGAGCCGCCACTGGTCTTCACAGAGTGCTAGGCTACTGAACACAGGTCACAAGAGAGGCAGCATGGATGGTGGCGACATATCACCGTGGCATTTGAATGTCTCGACGAGCACGCGGCACAGAACACGACGACATGTGCGACCTTGCACAATGCGGCCGCAGTTCAGGTTCTGGTATGAGAGATGGCACACGACTAGTGACCTGGACGAGAGGTCTGTGGGGCCACGATGCCCCTTTCACCGCCCGACTCTCTGACTTAACTCCGAGGAGATCAGCTTCGCAGCTTCCAATGCTCTCTATACGTGGATCGGGATAAAGTGGGCAATTTTCATATCCAGGTTACTCCTTTCCTTTCTTATCATTTACTGTTGGAGATGATGGTTAGGGACCCTGTTTCTTCGCGAAAAGAATTTTGCCCCAGTTTTTTTTTCAGTGCCTTACGTACACATCTGCAACTCTGTTTATGGTTACCGGCGGCATCGTGTCTATGTGAAGAGCCGTGTCTCATTTGACTGAGCCAATTACAATAACGTTCCTGCAACACCACACGTCTGTAATTTGCCGGTAGAATACCAAGGCTCGCGACAGTTAAAATATCCAATCACTGACCACGAAGCAGAACTGCAGATGTGCACGTAAGACACTGAAACAAAGTGAGGGAAAATTCTTTTCGCGAAAAACAAGCGTCCCTAATGATGGTTTATCACAAGGCACCTGAAGAATTCGCGTTTTCTTTTAGGCACAAGCTAGAATTCAATAAATTGTAAGTTTGAGTCACTTTCACAATTGGTCCTTGACTTGTTTGACACTTCGTGTAAGTCCCTACGCCAATTATAGAAATTGTACTAACTGCAGGCCAATCTCACTGTGTCGTTTGAGCAGCTAATAAACCGCTGCTCTTTACTTGAGTGCACGTATATTCTTGGAGGCTAACCTACATGTCAGTGAACACACGGATTTTTCCGGTCTCTGTTAATTGCGGGAAAGCTTAACCATTTTCTGGGTTTCAACTCACGTTCAGCTTACCACAAGATTACTGGTTTTAGCTTGTACTTGGAGACGTCACTCTATTTGACTGAGCCAATTAGAATCCCGATATTGTAATATTTTATGCCTGTTATTGGTCTGTAGACAGCTACGTTGTGTCAGAAGTATTTCACCGAATCATGTGTGTTGCAATAAACTACATCGTTTTCAAGGGTATGTTGTCACAAAGCATTTTCGCGATGCCGATATATATCATCTCTATTTATAGTTTACTGTCTGTTTTGAATGTATACAAAATAACACAATTAATAACCAAAGTTTATAAATTGTACCGTACTTAGAATTTCAGCTCTTGAGGTGATAGTAAATAATATGTTTTTTTGCTGATATTTTGGACTATATGGTCTTCAAAAGTACTCACTTTATCGCGACCCGTCTATACACTCTCGGCACATGCTTTGGGATCCTGACACACACTAATAGTAATACATATACACACAAATATGCTTTGTTTGTTATCGGTGCCACTCAGCCATAAGGCCTTCCCGACGCACGGCCCCCATGGCAGTGGGGATAGATCACGCAGTACCGTGCAGTAGACTTCAGATAACAGACAAATGGAACCTCCCAACCCCTTGGCGGAACACTGAACACTGAACTACGCCTCCGACCACCTTCGAAAAGGAGTAGCATAGACTAGCGAGATAGCCCAGGGCCACCTATACCAGGATCTCGTTCACTGATCTGCCCCCCATCCCCCCCCCTCGACTGAGACCTTCAGCTCAGCCGCCTCTGGGTTTGAGTCGGGGCCAATCTAACCCCAAATAGAATCGCGGGGCTTGCTCCCAGGAACTTTAGTAATACAGATGTGAAATGACTGGGTTTGTGATTTATTTCAGGAAACTTTCATTATTTGCTGGGCTTCAATGTAATGTACTCATATCTGACGCCTTTCTTTCGTAACTGGTGAGACCCTATATTTGACTTGGCCGACGATAATACTGGTGTGTTACGACTTAACGCCCATGATTCATCTGTGAACAACTAAACCGTCACATATTAATCATCTTTAAGTTAATGGTCTTTCATTTGTTTTCAAACAATTGCAAATAACTCAAATATTTTTTTAACCAAAGGTTTTGAAAACATTTGAGGCTATGTACAGTCATGCGGTACACAATTTTGGCAGAGGTTTTTTTAAAACATGATGTACCGTTTGTAAGCAAATAAATATTTTGCTTAATTTAATTTGGCTAATTTTGACAACAAAATATGTGATATTTCAAAAATCTAAAAATCCGTTTGGTGTATTGCAACAGAAATATTCAGATACAAACGATTATATATATATATTAAAGTGTTAAAACTATAATAATACATTTTTGATATATTAATTAATTTGCGTTCAAAAATATTTTCGGAACCACTGTAAAACTAAATAGCGAGGCCGTAACCAAGCAAGACGCAGGACGTTCCACTGATTTGTAGAATATACGCTAGCAGAAAAAATTCTCGTGATTTTTCACCATCTCTATATTGATATACGGGCGAATTTCGTCGCTTATTGGCTGCCCGAGGTTGTTGATATCAGCCCCGTGTCTGTTTGGCTCCTGTATGTTACAGCAGGTTTTCTATTGGCCTGGCTGCCAACTATCAGGGCAGCTGTCTAACGCTAATTGGCGGTAGGTGTTTTCGCCATGTTGCTGGCCAGTGAAGCCGTTTTGCTGGCGTGTGTGACTGAGTTTGCCTTCCTACCGGCTATTTAAATTCTGTATTACTCCGTAATCTGTGCCTATATGTGTTTGAAGAGAAGAGGTGCTAAAGCAGTAGACTTTTAGGCCAAGTGACTTTTAGGCCAAGTGACGTTTAGGGCAAGTGGCGTTTAGGGCAAATGACGTTTAGGTCAAGTGACATTTAGGGCAAGTGGTGTTTAGGCCAGATGATGCTTAGGCCAAGTGACGTTTAGGGCAAGTGACGTTTAGGGCAAGTGGCGTTTAGGGCAAATGACGTTTAGGTCAAGTGACATTTAGGGCAAGTGGTGTTTAGGCCAGATGATGCTTAGGCCAAGTGACGTTTAGGGCAAGTGAAGTTTAGGGCAAGTGACGTTTAGGTGAAGTGACGTTTAGGCCAAGTGACTTTTAGGGTATATGACTTTTAGGGCAAGTGACGTTTAGGCTAAGTGATGCTTAGGGCAAGTGACTGTAGGACTGTATTGAAATTTTAGGGCAAATGACTTTAGGGCAAACGGTTTTTAGGGCAAATGATGCGCTTCGTTTACACAACCCTGAGTTGTTAATTGAACGTTTAGACTAGACTGTTATTGTCAGTGGCATTCCAGAGTCTCGGAACGAAGTCTCCAGTAACACGACTCCAGTAGTAGCTAGACACGCCAGAAAATCGCGGGAATATTTGACTGCTTGCTAGGCTCCAAAGTTCTGTGTATAAACTCTAATCGGCTCTTAAGACCTTGTTAAGGGCGTTCACGTGGCAAAAGCGCAAAATTTTATATTTGTACTACGTAATGTTAGTTTTACAGACGTTACTTTTGACTACATTTTCCGCTCTTGAAACTTTTTTTAGCTCTCATAGTCTTTATCACCTCAACTCCTGCTGTATAGCCTAGTCTGGTTTAATATAGATTCCCTTGAAGTACGGCCAGTCTTCGCCAGTGGTCATATAGCGGTTATACTAAGCAACCTGCTTGGGGTAAGATGGGTTTGATAATTCACGTGAAGGGGTTTGCTCGTGCGCAAGCTTATGTCTAAAATACCTCAAGCGATGCAAGATCTCGAGACATATTGGACGCTTGAAAACTCTACTCGGTTTACTGTTCGAGCAACCCTAGTTTGAAATTCTGGCCTGCCCAGGAGAACCTAACTCTAACCTTAAAAATGCTGAAATATTAAATTAAAATTAAAATAATTCAAGAATTTTTCAAAAAATTTGGTTATGTAGCTTCGTGCAAGAGACCATGTAGCATACAACATTGTTATTCAGTGTGTATTATTTCAGTTTGTAAGTCAGTTGGTTAAAACCGTGACATGCAAATTTTGACTTTTATCAGATACTATGGGAAAACAATCGTAGAACAATTTTTAACTAAAGCAAAATTTGATTAGAAATCTTTGTCCAAAAAAAAAAGAAAGAAAGAAAAAAGAAAAATACACCTAGTACAAATAAAAAATAATGAAAATTACTGTATTTAGTTTCTTGGACATACTCCTTTGCGATATAGATGTCCGTCAAAGAAAACTAAAGAGAATAGAAAAAACATAAATAAGTAGAGTATGCTTTAGTCAACAGGATAAGCACACAACATAAAATTACATAAGCGAAATCGGGTCAAATAAAACCAAGGACAAACAGATAATAAAATAAAAATAAAAACCCAGACATCGCCGAGGCAGATAACCCAGGATTGAGACCTGCTTATGTATCACAAAATAAAATTATGACACAACGATGAGACGAAAAAAAACACATTGATTTATCAGACACGAACCTAAAAACCACATGCATTTATGTTTTTTTCCATTCTCTTGAATTTTCTTTGACAGACATCTACATAGCAATGGAATATTTAGAAGAAACTAAATCCAGTCATGCACTACCACTGCACAATTCTTTCAAAGATCAGATGTCAATTACTGTCTACCCTGCCTTTAATACAACCGCCTTTAGTCGCCCATGAAAGAAGGCAACATCTTTCTACGTGGCGACATTATAAATAAGTCAACACTCCCAACTTTCAAATGTGGCGCATGTAAACACATCAAATTACCGAGCTCGATAATACAGAAATCATAATTAGACATATAAATATTGTATTTGAATTATTCGCTATAGTTACTAAACATTATTACTTCCTTTATTAAGTTAGTGTAAATTAACAACAACATTAGTTGAAAGTGCTGAATTTATTATTTCTAAATATATTAGTTTCGTTAATGTTCAAAATTAGATAGCTGTACATAATATTTAGTTGTTTTTTTTGTATGTTAAGACGTTACAGTCCATTAACTATAATTATTTTCATATTAATTGCAAATACTATATCTGTGGCTTTATATTTATAATAGTTTATTTTCAATTTTCTTACTATTCTATCCTTAAATGACACATATATAAACATCCGGCTGCCTAAACGTTAGTAGCTTATTTAGCTAAGTACAATTTAATTATTGGTTAATATTTTTGTGAACTCCTACATTGTAATGTTGTATTGCTTGTCACATAAATAAATTAATTTTATTTTTAACATGTTTTGTTTTGTGTACTCGTAATTTTTTGCATATCTACATAATGAGTTAGGACTTTGTGTTAGTATTATTTTTTAAAAATCGTAAACTCTGTACGAGTATTTATTGGTCGCTACTTCACACGAATAAGTAAAGTGGTCTGTTTTAGTATTGTCATGTTAGTCATAATTTTTTCCTTAGTTTTTGTCAGTTATATGTATATGTAATTTTATTTTGTGCATTTGTAAGAAAAATGGTTAAGGCTACATGCCTTAACTTCGCCATTTGAAAAATAAGTCAATAAATAAATAAGTAAATTACCAGGGTTGCATTCAAACACACAAGTGTACCTTGCCTTGATACCCCTGCATGAGTGCAGTACAGGCAGGCGAGATAAGGAAAGTCATTGTTGTGAGAGATAGCGAAGGGCTAGTAACAATACCTTTGTTTACAATGTTGCCAGGCAGAAGACGGCAGTCTTCATGTAGAGAAGGTTATAGGTTTGTCCATGCACATTATCTGAAGATCAAGATAAATTACAAGTAAGTCGCGCCCGTATTCAAAACTGCCACATATTGCTTTTTCACGAGGAAACTGTATCACAATTATGCTACTTTAGCGAATATAATTTTGGAAATCTTAACAAAGAGGGAAATATAATAAAATCGTCATAAAGACGTGTTGAAAATCGTATTTGCTATGCAACATATTTTTTTTCAAAGCGAAGATTTAAAAAATGTTGACTAAATTCTGATTTCAAGTTTTTATTTAAGTCGAGGTCGAGACTAAACAAAATCACACGATAATTTTTTTATTTGAAGAGAAATTTAGTTTTACAGTAAAAACAATTTCCAAGACATACATGCGACAGTTTTGCGATATGTTTCCTTTAATAAGTTTAAAAATTAATGCCAGCATAATCATAAATAGGTAGAGTCCAGCTTGCTTTGCTGCCTTACGTGCACACGCTTGCATTTCTGCTTCGTGGACAGTGATTGGATATGTTGACTCGCAGCGTCTGGCCATAGAATATTTAAGAACACAGAAGTAAAATAGCCGGTAAAACTGTGAACTCAGTCACACACGCCAGCAAAATGGCTTCCCTGGCCAGAAACATGGCGAAAACACCTACCGCCAATCAGCGTAAGGTGGCTGCCCTGCTAATCGGCAGCCAGGCCAATAGGAAACCTGCCGTAACATGCTGGAGCCAAACTTACACGGGGCTGGCATCAACAACCTCGGGCAGCCAATAAGTCATTTCACGTCTGTTACTATTTATTCTGTGATCTGGCGGTTATACCCGCAGACCAATAATGTGTTGTGTCCCTGTTAAATTTGTTCTGATTGGTACAGTCAAATGAAAGACGACTCTGCACAAATAAATACCGCAAATCAACATGAGCAGTGCTGCAGATGTGTACGTAAGGCACTGAAACATAGTGGGGCAAAAATATTTTCGTGAAAACTTCCGGATCCGTAAATATAACATGTCCGTGTATGTCATTCTTCTCTTGTTATTGGTAAGAACCCCTGATTTTCGCTAAAATAATTTTGCCCCAGTTCGTTTCAGTGACTTACGAGCACATCTGCAGTTCTACTTCATGATTATTGGCAGCGTGTCTATGTGAAGTGATGTCTCTAATTTGACTTTGCCAATGACAATAACGTTACTACAACTTCACAAGTCTGTGATTTGCCAGTAAAACCCCAAGACACGTCAGAGATAAGACGTCCAATCACGGATTATGAAGCAGAGCTGCAGATGTGCACGTAAGTCACTGGAACAAAGAGGGGCAAAATTCTTTTCGCGAAAATCAGGGGTTCCTAGATATCGGCTTGTCCTCGTCTGACCGGTCCAATGGTAACTCTGGTGCGCCGGTACTGAATATATGTGAGTTGTCTTTAAATAGATGCATAACTGTCATTCAATCATCCAAGACACTAGTCGATACACTGATTCGCAAAATACTGTGTCACGAAAAGTTGTTGCGGTTTTCCACTGTCTAAAGATGGTGACTGTGATGATATTATAGTTAGAAACACTGGTAAATCGTGGGAAAAGTTGATTGTTTGCTAGGCTCCAACATGCTATGTATAACACTGAAGATTGTGCACCTATATTGGCTATGCTTTATATGAAGCACTGTGTCCCTCTTCAACGGACCCAGTTAGAACTTTGCCAGAAAACTGTTCACACGTGTCACGATTGAGATACTACAGTTTATTGGAGATTATGTTAAATATTTTCGTTATTTTCCAGTGTCTCTAATTATTATAAGGGGCTCGGGAAAAGTGAGTACTAAATATTTTATCTTAGAAAAATATATCTAACCGTTAGTACACATAATTCAACAACTGTAGTTACTTTACTGCTTGTTTGGTTGGCAGTGAAGTTACCCAATATAGTTCCGTGTATTTTCCTATTTAAATATGACAAAACTGAAACAAAATCGACCGAAATCGACATACTTGCATTTCATGTATTTAATGAACTTTTTTTTTTAACTATATGGATTCCTACCGGCTGCCCAATTTATATTACACGCGCAAACATTAAATGACGTGCTCAGAGACATTACGCGCGGAAAGATACTAATCGGCTGAAAATATAACTTCAGCAGGGCTTTATTAAGTGCTCATTTTGTCCTGAACCGTCTATATATAAATTATTACTGTCAGTGACAGAGTTAAAATTGTGTAAGTTCATCGCAAAATTTAACATTTGCAGACTGGCGACGTATGCAGACTTCCACGCAAGAAACTGCTAACAAGAAGATTGTATACATTTAACGTGGGTAAAGTTCTCGCTGGAAGCACCTTTGCAACACAGTCGAATGTGAACTAGGACAAAACAGCAGCAGCTTCAGCTCCTGGACCTTGTGGCCCGAGGTACAGTTTGTCCACGTGTGTTTGTCCGAGCTACACCATATTTCCCCATATAACTGCAAGGAACAGAGGACAGAGGATACAAGTTGCTTCTATTGCTGGCCAGGGATTTCCTGGAACCCACTGCAGTGGCTTTACGTTCCCAGCTCCACACCTTGGTTTACAAGTATATTTACCAAAGTAGAACATACTGCCTCCCCCCCCCCTTCCCCCGAGCTCAACGTGTATTTGAATTACAAACTGAGCTGTTTTTGTGAACACTCGCTTGCAATATAGTATCCTCAAAAAAACGGCTCAGTTTATAATACTAAACATTGTACAGGAATCGTTTTTAGATGAAATGTATCTGTGTACCGTAAATGTGTGTTAGAAAAGAAAATACAATAGGAGAAGGCATACTTTAGTTCCAATTTCTCGAAAAAAAATATATGAGAGAAGTTGAAATACTGACATACCATTTTATATAATTTAAGTTGTGTAGTAGGCCTATGAAGGAAATTATATTTTAATCACTGTAGGTCTCTTAATTTAGAGCATACGCTTTTATGTATTATGCATTTTAATCAAACATTTAAAATACGCGATTTATTTTATAAGCGGTTTGCATGAATTTACCTTAGTTTCTGCAGCTAATGAAGAGTTGTTGTTTGCCTGAGTGAATATATATTCTTGGAGACTAGCCTACAGGACAGCGAATTTTTCCCGTCTCTACTCATTGGAACCTTACAATCAACTTTCTTTGCGACAAATCACTCCCTCTACACATTTCTTAAGGTAGAAGATTGACGTTGTTACCAGTCTCATGATCGTCAAAAAAGATAGGAATATCGAGTTCGGTGGTGGTATTTCCCATATCATTACGACGCTCCGATATAAGTGTAATCAATTTTCGGTCCTCGAGTGTACTCTAGGGAGGGATGGAGGGGGTTGTTATCTAGGGTAGTTGAGTGGTCTCGGGGGAGGAAAGGGGGCGGTAATTAGTGCAGGATCTCATGATATAGTGACGCTCGCATGGCCGGGGTCTGTCTCGCCAAGTGTACGTAGCACTTAATGACGCCAGAGCCTAGCAGTAGCTCCGATAATTACCGTCAGCCACACGGCAGAGCTTGCTGGTCCACATCATCCCTCCTCCTCAGCCAGTGTGTCTTCCCCCAGCGGCTCTCGTCACCCACCACCACTTGCACTCAACAAACTTCCCTTTGCTTCGTCAGATAACAACCACAACCTCCCCACATAGCGGCGCAAATAATGATGATTATTATTGACTATAGATAGAGACCAGGATGTTACACCATTTATTTTGTACGCAACCGTATTGCAAGTTCGTGTATAGACTTTTCACGATAATGTGAGCACTACTTAAATTTTACTTTCAGTCATTTTTGCTATCATATTTACTGTGTTTAACATGATAACTTCCCTGAAACTAAAAACTAGTGTAAACATTTTACTATTCTCAAAACTTAACATCTTTGACCCAACGAAATAATGTTGGATGTTATAAGATTTGACGATTGCTCAGTTTAAAATGAGAAGCCTATAACTTTCCCAATGTACGATTTGAAGTGGAGGCCCTTTGACGGTACAGCCCGTTGAGGGAAACCAATCCTGTTGCCATAGGAATCTGTCAACGTGGTTGTATTGTACAAATTTTCCAACTTTATTACCTTAGAGTAAATTAAAACTGGAAATCTGTACGCTATTTTTTGTAATGAGTCATAGATACTTCCCATCACAAATGTTGGCAACGTTGCTCTGTTTGAATTTTCACTATACCATAATGATAGATGTGATTACGGATGTAATTTTTGTTAACCTCCATGGCCACGGAGGGCCCGCGGCGGCCGAATGGTCAGACCATTCGCCTCTCACCAAGGCGATCCGGGTTCGGTTCACG
This sequence comes from Medauroidea extradentata, assembly GCA_003012365.1. Taxonomy (NCBI): domain Eukaryota; kingdom Metazoa; phylum Arthropoda; class Insecta; order Phasmatodea; family Phasmatidae; genus Medauroidea; species Medauroidea extradentata. The sequence continues at coordinate 2,320 of PNEQ01066817.1, read as the reverse complement.
GCGTGGTTGGTACCCGGATTTTTTAATGTGCCGGACGATGCCATTGGTCGGCGGGTTTTCTCGGCGATCTCCCGTTTCCCCCGCCCATTCATTCCGGCGCTGCTCCATACACATCATATCGCCTTTCACCAGCGCTGAAGACCTCGATGTTAAGTGCTGACCAAAATCTCTTCACTCCATGGCCACGTCAGATGAGTTGAACAATTTTTGGCTACCGAGGATTTTAAAACAACCTGACTATATAAATGCTTGGAATGTATATATTTAAAATTGTTTTTATGCTAAACATAGTTTCCAGTGTTTCCCACGACGTTTAACCTCTGTGTACTGCATGCACAGTACGATTGTTTTATTATGGCTCACGAAAACTTTTATACTCAGCGGGGTCTTCAATTGTTTACACGCGGGAATTGTACTTGGGAAAGCGATAAAGCAAGAAACTGTAATTTCAATCAATAACGGTTCAAGACTTTTGTGTGTTTGTTTAAATTATTGACGTTAGAAACTAGTTAGCAGACAATATGATTTGACGAACATGTCCCCGCCATTTGTAGCTGTCGAGGTGCCTTCATAATATGCGGAGACAAACTATAACATTCTTTTTAAAACCTGACTACCTAGCGCACCGAAATAACTAAAACCACAACGAACATCAAATGAGCCTAAATTATTCAAAGTTTTTGTTCCCGCTAACTCCTTTAGCATGTTTTGTTTAGTATTTGTTCCCCACCACAGACTGCAGCGACTCCACAGACATATTCGTAAATTACAAACTTCCGCCTCTTTGTAAAATCGACCATTGGCTCTTGACTTGCTTACTTTACGCCTCCTAGACCGTTATGAGTTATTAATGTGGTATCACTGTGTCAGAGAGCAGCCAATGAACAGCTGTTGTCAGTTTGCGTACAAAGATGTTCTTTGAAGCTAGACTTCAGGTCAGTGAACCTGCGATTATTAAGGTCTGTAACTATATAAATAAATTATATATAACGGTATTCATCATGGTTAAAATCAACTGTTTGTAAGGTTCCAGACATAAGTGCATCGTGTGTTATTTGACCGCGCCGATCAAAATTGAGATATGCCAGTCCGTATGTTGGTCTTTAAAAATATTTACTGGTCACCCGAGCTAGGAAAGGTCCTGACGACGTGCAGAGGGGAAAATTCCTCCTCCTCCTGCCCCTAACCAGCGGAGGTGTTCGCATCTGCTGATTGATTGTAACTGCTAATGGCACACTCATGGATCCGTCATTTCCCCTCTAACTGGCTGGGAGGGGAAATGTGGGGCGGGTAGCTGTGCAGTAGATACCATTTTACGTCCGCTGCACCACTCTCGTCAAACCTTTCCTAGGCTGCGGGACCAGTAACTGTATCTAATGATCGTCGTCTAATCACATGTCATAACATGCTACAGTGTTTTAGAGACTATTTTGGTTACATTGTCTTCGTTACTATTTTGGCTAAAAAGTTTCGATTGCTAGTTTGGCGATTTTTAATTTCTATAATGATACATAGGGACACGGATTTATCGCGGGAAAGTTTGATTGTATGCTAGACTTCAATATCTTATGTTCATGTCCAACGTCATGCCTTACACGCACATCTGCAGCTTTGCTTCATGACCTGTGATTGGATATTTTAACTCTTACTTGTCTTCATGTTATACTGGAAAATCACAGACGTATGGTATCACAATAACTAGCGACAGGTATTTTTTGTGAAAAGATTTTTGCCCCACCTTGTTTCAGTGCCTTACGTGTACATCTGCAGCATAACTTCATGGCTATTGGCAAGAGGCGAGATTATTTAGTGTATTGATTCTAGGTCAGGTTGAATGCCAATAATATATATAGGCCATTCGGAATAAAGTGAGCACTAAAGATTTAACATTTGAAAAAAATCACTAGCCGTTACTGCATATACATCACCACTAACAAGAGTTACTTTACTGCTTGTATGGTTGGTAGCGATTTATTGTACATAGTTCCATGTATTTTCCTATTTGAATACAACATTAGTGAAAGAACATATGACGAACTCGACCTGTCTGTATTTAATACACTTCAAAATATTTACTTATGATCTTATTGACATTCATACATACATTATAATTAGACTGGTTTGGCGCGAGAATTATGTGACGCTATCGTCGACCTCGACTCGCCGTGGCCGTTATCGCTTGCTCCGTGCTTCAGACAGTTCAAAACTCCACCAACAGGTGGCATCAGAGTTAGGTTCTCGCCGCCAAGTTGCATATTTGGTTGCATAATATGCGTGCGTTTGCCCGTTTTGAGTATATACACATTCAAAAGTATTGGAA
>PNEQ01066816.1:0-34073 GCA_003012365.1 Medauroidea extradentata | reverse complement strand
ATTATAATGTATGTATGAATGTCAATAAGATCATAAGTAAATATTTTGAAGTGTATTAAATACAGACAGGTCGAGTTCGTCATATGTTCTTTCACTAATGTTGTATTCAAATAGGAAAATACACGGAACTACGTACAATAAATCGCTACCAACCATACAAGCAGTAAAGTAACTCTTGTTAGTGGTGATGTATATGCAGCAACGGCTAGTGATTTTTTTCAAAGGTTAAATCTTTAGTGCTCACTTTATTCCGAATGGCCTATAGAATCCACTGCCCTGTGCACGGCCGTAGTTCAGATCTGGTCACATTATACATAGAGGCCAGACAATTTCGCGAATTCAATGACCTGCAGGCTAGAATCCATTGTACTACACTGAAAAAACTAGTATAGTTGCATATACCATACTTTTGTTAAAATAGGGACAACAAAACATTTAGGTTCTTGGTACTACTCTGTACAGTTCTTTCAACAATCTGTTTTATAGAAGAAACAAAGAGCCTTGTTGTTCTTACAAACCAGATGGTAACTTCTACCAAACAGATTGTTGAAGGAACTGTCCAGAGTAGTACCAACAACCAAACTGTTTTGTTGTCCCTTTTTCAACAAAAGTATGCTACCTGCAACTATATATATATTTTTTTTTTCAGTGTACGCATATTCAAGCCCAGTCTATTCGTTCATTGTCTGTTGTTCCACTGAGTAGCAGCTAGTGGACAAATGGTCGGGGCTTGAGTATGCACAGGATAATTGATTCTAACGTGCAGGTCATTCAATCAGCGAAATTTTACGGGCCCTAATTATACATAGGACTAGGAATAATTAGCGAGTTCAACGACCAACATGCTAGAATCCATTATCCTGTGTATACAGAAGCCCTAACATCTGTCCATTACCTGCTGTTCATTCACACAGTAGACAATGAGACAGGGCTTAAGTATGCATAGGACACTGGATTCTATCGTGCAGGTCATTGAACTCACGAATTTGTCCTAGCCATAATTATAGATGATGGTTTATCGCGGGAAAACTTGTCTGTTTGCTGGATTTCAACGCTCGTTCAGCTAATGAAAATATTTCCGGCTTTCGCTTGAGTTTAGAGTTGTTACCCTATTTGACTGAGCCAATAAGAATTCCGCTATTATAATATTTGATGATTGTAATTGGTCTACAGACAGCTACGTTGTGTCAGACGTACATCATCCAATCATGAATGTCACAAGAAACTACAGTGTCTTCAAGGATATGTTGGCACAAAACGTGTTCGCGATATGTCATCATCTCTAACTATCATATATGTAATTAATAGAGACATGCAAAATTCGCGTTATCATTTGGTAGCAGACTAAACTTCACTTTCCTATACATAACAGAGCATAATCTGCGATTCAATTGGCCACGAACTTTCATGTGTTTTCATTGACGTGTGTTACGTCTTTACAGAGATTGGCCTCTCTACCGTGTAAGTATTCCCCGCGGCAAATCACGACAGTATCGACCAGCGGGAGACGTCGAACAAGCCTATAGTCACTTGGAGTTTAGTCAGCTGTCAGAAAATAACGCGAATTTTGCATGTCTCTAGTAATTAATTATCAGGATGACAATATTTTTTTCTGAAGAAAAAAACTGTATCGATAGGCTGTTGGATAAGGCCATAGATGATTTCGGTACTATTGAAGAATCATAATATCCACCTATATTGACATTATCGACACATCGAATGTTTATGTAAATATTCCATATGAAACAGCCGTCGTGTAAAGTGGCAACAGCACGTCGTGCAACATACGGTGTTTCAGTCAGACAGACACTTCGACTGTCCCGTCGGACATTTGTCCAACGGCATTTGTCTGAGCTTGTACGTACGTTTTATTTTTTTCGTGTTCTGTCTTTGTGAGCTGATACAAGGAGACTGGGGGCAGGTGGGGAGGGGGGAAAGTCTTCATCGGCACGCATGGCAGTGCGCGACCGTCATGGGTTATTTCCCCCGTGTGTTGGTAATACCCCCTCCCCCCTCTTCACTGTCCAATCACCGTCGTCTTCTAGAGGTCACCGCCACTTGATACCCCCTGGTGTCCACACCTGGAGACAAAGAAACTTATTCTTCCTGACCCTACTTGGCCTAAGACCTTCCAGGCCCATCATCTTTCGTTCATTTCAAACAATTGCAAGTAACTCTAATATTTTTTAACCAAATACTTTGAAAAAATTTGAGACTTTGTACAGTCATACGGTACACAATTTTGCCGGAGCGTTTTTTTTAATAATGTACCGCTTGGTAGCAAAAAAAAATATTTTGCTTCAGTTTGCCTTATTTTGACAACAAAATTGTGATATTTCAGGGGCAAAAATCTAAAAATCTGTTTGGTATATTGCAACAGAGAAATTCGGATACAAACGATGACATATAATATGCGTAAAATAAAATATTTTCAAAACCACTGCAAAACTAAAGAGCGAGACCTTAAATATACTTAACTTAAATTTATTTATTTTATTAAACCATCGGCCATAACGAAATATTTTAACTTAATTTAAATGTTATCTTAATAATGTATAAAATGAAATTAAATTATTAATTTTGGAACAAAGAAATAATACGAATTTTCTTGCCTGGAACCTCCCCCCCCCCCCAAAAAAATGCGTGCTGGATCCTGTCATTTTTGCTCGACTTCCCGCTCTTTCCAGTAGTAAGATTTCTTTGTTTGTATTTTACAAGGCAGAGAGAGAGAGAGAGAGAGAGAGAGAGAGAGGTGAAATCTGATGCCAGTACCGCAAGTGAGCACTACTTAAAATTTTCTTTCAACCATTCTGCAATCATCTTTTATAATTTCTCTGAAAATTTCCCTGGAACAAAAAACCAGTGTACACGTTTCACCAGTCTCAAAACTTAAACATATTTGCCCCAAATAAAAAACTTTTTGGGATATGAAAAATGGTGGGTGGTACTCAGTTCAAAGTGAACGGACTATAACAGGCTCACGCACAAATGTAGGTTCAGAATAAGGAAAATTGGACCTAAATGTCTTCCACCTAGCCAGTAATTGAAGAGCGTCGAGAACGACGATGGTAACCCACATCTTAAAATATTTGAGTTTTATGCTGGAGCACATTAGTAATATCATACTGTACATTTCGATGTAAGACTAAAGATGGCAGTACAGTGTAGTAATGACTCTGTTGTAGGCCAAGCGTTCGTAGCTTATTACTAGGCACCCCTGTTTTTTGCGAAAAGAATTTTGATCCAGTTTGTTTCAGTACCTTGTGTGCAATTCTGTAGTTATGCTTCATGGTTATTGGCAGCTTGTATATCTCTCATTTAACTGTGCCAATCAAAATACTGTTTCAACACCACACGTCTGTGATTTGCCGGTATAGAATCCCAAGGTTCGTGACTTATAAATTATTCACTCACTGACCACGAAGTAGAACTACAGATGTGTACGTAAGAAACTGAAACAGTGGGGCAAAATTATTTTCGCAAAAAACAGCGGGTTCCAATTATTACTGAAATTAAATACTTATACGTATTTAATTATCTTTATTCATTTGTACCTATATTTACATGCGTATAACTTAGTTATGAGACGAAATGGGTTATCATTGTCTTTCCATGTCTATCTATTATCATATTGGGGGGGGGGGGGAGGGAATTGGACTTACAAAACACACTTTGTTCCGCTTCCACTGCACGAATGCACAAATTCAGGTGTTGCAAGGACTCGTGTTTGCTACTGTACCTATACAAGGTTGACGTCCGTTTGCATTTAGGAAATATGGAATATAACATGGGATTTTCGTCGCTTCTATGACCTACTGGCTAGGATATACTTCCCTCTATATACTCTAGTGTTATCTATATGTTTCAGTGTAATTTTTTAACTACTGTGTTTTTAATACTGTCCACTATCTGGGGACCTAAATTCGATACCATGCTAACTCCAAAATTTAATAAATATCAATAAAATGTAATGTATTTTTCGTGTGCATTTACATCGGTGTTAAATGTGCTACCGATCAAAATACATTGATTTCACTGTGGTTGGTTACATATTTCAGACAGAAATAAATGCACACATTAAAGATATATTTTTTTTTAATTCTTAAAATTTAGAGTTAGCATAATTTGGATATCATGTCCCCGTTTGTATGCGCAGAACACAGTGAAATAATCTTTGACACTACCTTACACGTCAATTATGAATTTAACCTTCGGGGGATTACAGTTATATTTATGTCTCAATAATCTGTGCTTTTTAAAAGTTACAGAATAACGGTAATTTTTATTTCCTTCACAACCTGCTCGCGTCCTATCACCCAGTGCTGTCTAGTGTGCTCCGTTTACTATATTTATTTATTTTATTCATACACGAACAAAATTCAACTACAAGGACAATTTGCCATGTTTAACATATTCTTATATTGTCTTCTTCACTACCAATTAAAAACTATATATTAAGTAAAACAATAATATAAGCAAAACGTTACAACAATTAATTCGGTACATAATACTATAAATTAAACAATTAATGTACAACGAGTGAGATATTTTGGTCATCGCTCAACATCGAGGTCTTTAACGCTGGTGAAGGGTGACATGAGGTGAGTGTGGAGCAGCGCCGGAATGAAGGGGTGGGGGAAACGGGAGATCCCCGAGAAAACCCGGCGTCGTCCGGCACGATATCCACATGCGAAAATCCGGGGACCGACCCCGCCGGGAATCGAACCCGGATCACCTTGGTAGGAGGCAAATGGTCTGACCATTTTTTTTTTTATGTTTGGTTCAGTGGCGATGCGGAAGTTTTCGCATCTTCACTGCACCAAACATTCCCCCCTTTTAATGTGACTTAATTTGAGTGACCCCAGTACTTTTCGTGAGACAATTTGTATAGTGACAATTTTTGAAACCAAATGGACAAACTGGACAAACACAAATTTACACCCAGCCAGACCTGAGAATCGAACCCAGAACCCCTCGCACCAAAGCCGGCCGCTCAACCAACTTTAAGCAAAATATCATTGATTTTTACTGATCGTTTTGTTCTAATAATAACATATATTTATATTTTTCCCTGTAGTTCTTAACTGAAATTATTTGTTTTAGTTCTTCTGGTAACATGTTCCAGAGATGACTAGCTGTGTATGTGAACGAAAGTTTGTATAGCGCGCTTCTGTGTCGGGGTATCTGAGAGTTTGATCTATGTCTAGTATTGTATGAATGGACTGTGTTACGTTGTACAGTTTTGGAGGATAAGTACTGGGATAAACAAGATGGCCGATAGTCGATTGATATTCTTATTCTTTGCCTTGCAAGGAATTTATAGTGTTTTATATTTTTCCCCCAAATTTCATCATAACCATTACATCCCGATGTTTCGCACGAAAGTTTTAACACTGATAAGCACTCCAGCGGTTTGAGTACGAACATTACTCATAGCGAGTTTCGTTTCGTTGAGAATCTAGAAATCACATTTTCAACACTCAATACTGGCTCCACAATTGTGTACGGTAGCTTCCTTAAATATTGACGTCATAGAGCTTCGTTAACAGCGCGGCTGCGCAGAAACATAACGAAACACGCTAAAACGGTCCGTGCTCACTATTTGCGGTACGTGTTTCGTTAGCTCACGGTACATATCGCAACCTCCCGGACAAGTTCGTACTCAGGGCACAGAATTAAACACTTGTGTGAATATCCACCAATGTATCGACCTCTTCGGACTAGCAAACGCGAATTAGCGAGACAAGCATAATCCGTTCATAAATGCTCATAGTGTCTCGTGCATTGTTTACGAGAGCGCGGGCTGTTATCCATCTCTTACCCGCGTATAGTTTGCGGGTTTGTTACGTGAATGTTTATGAATATAATCCTGCATGTGATGATTGTCCCCATAGATATTGACATGATAGTTTGCAACAGCCTGTATAAGACGCCAGCCTCCTCGCTCTGGAACTTGTGGTGGCGTCACATCGTGGGAACTGGACCAATCCTCACCCCCTGCCCTCAACACCCGCGTGACCGACGGCCCCGCTTGTAATTTAAGATCTCTACCACGCGACACCTGATCTCACTGACACCCCTCTACCCCCCAGGACCAACTTGGTGCTACCAGTTTTTCTCAGTGTGCTGTGTGCAGGCCCCGTGTTGTAGGCTAACAATTACCCAGGGCGGCAGCTAGGAGTGGACGGGGGCTTGACATAATATTGTACTCTTTCATTAATTTGTAATGCAGAATCATTGCAAAAGAATTATAACTTAACTTTCAAGAAATTTCGTGCAATGGTTTTGCATTAATATTTAATTAAAGATTACATTATTATTTATGTCGAGTAGTTTATCAAGAATATGTCCTATGCTTTGTTGAAGAGAACATTTTGCTAATACAATTTGAATAAATGCAGTTAATGGCTCAAAAACTGAAATAAAATTGTCTAACACTCCCCCTTAATCTAACGATCAGAACATAAAACATAAAGTTTGAGGGGAAAACAAAGTTTGAGGGGGGATGAGGTTAAGTTTAACCTGCACAGTTTGCTACTCAGCTAAGCCCAGGGCTTGGGCCTACGCGTTCACTGCCAGCCGCCTTTACTTCCTACACAAGCAAGCATCAAACCGTAAAATTGTGACATCGACATATATTTTTGTATTTCTAAAAAATTTTTGGTATTTTCTTAAATTTAAATTCAAATTTCAGCATTTTTTATTCAATAGAAAAGTATTTTATTTTTTGTTTTATATATGTCAAATCATAGCCCACAACATTGTCACATACACTGTGAATTTTGTCGGTTTGGTATGTCAGTTTGTTTCAGTGGCGTACTTAAAACCGTAAAGTGCAAATTTTGACGCTTACGACTCATTACGAAAAAACTATGTGAGATACAAAAGTTTCCTAAGAGGAAGATTTAATCACAATTAATATGATAAAATAAGAAAAAAATATATGGTACAAATATGAAAATTAATAAAGACGTTGAAGGCTGAGGTGAACCCCGCCCTTAACTATGAAAACTATTCACTTTAAATTTGTGGCAGATGACATTTTATGTAAGAGACCTGAAGAATGGTGGTACAATTACAAAATACAAAGAAGTGCACAAACGTTTGAAATGTCTTATCCTGGAGATTATTCATGAGATTTGCAAAGCTAACAAGGTCCTGTCTGCTGTGCACAGATAATATTGAAGGCATTGCCAGGCCTCTGTATCTTGCGGATATGTTCCCTTCTGTGGTACATGATCCGTTGACCCATTCACAACCGAAATGGTAACTGTGACCTTTTAATACTTTTTGCCTTTCTGCAACATGCGCTTCATTTATAAGGTAAAGTATCTCACTGGCATGCTTGAAAGAATTCGGGTACTCTACAAAAATCTATTCTACTTGCCTTTATTGAATACGAATTCAAGTACTATACCAGACTGAAGGAAATATATATTTGCCGCATGGGCGTACTCAGGGGTGGTTTTGGGGGTTCAAACCCCCTCCGAAATATCATTTCCCTTATCTAGGTATTATATTTTAAATTACAAAAATACAATATACTACAAAAACAACCAAAATGTTAGTAAAAATATGTTAATATTACATTTAGACACGTCAGACACAGATGGCATTGAAACATTTATGCAAAATTAGAGTTCAAACCTTCCTCCGAAAACTATTACTAGGTACGCCCATGGCAGATGGAATCATCTGTCAACCGTGGGTTACTACAACAATGTGCAACAATACTTTCGTCATGATAGCGGCTATGGTGAGGCTGTAACAAGCACGTACTGAGAGCACTTGGTCGAGGTGTGGGTAGAAAGGAGTGTGGGTGCAACAATATGGTGGTGAGGGTGTTATCGACACCTCGTGGTGTGGTCACAGAGGAGAGGGAGGGGTATATCTAGAGGAGGGGAAACAAACCACAACAATGCAAGGCTGAAGCCCCACGCTAGCTGACTAGAGGCTGATATCCCAGGCATGCACTGTGATACCCATGTTATCTGTTACGCCCACTCGACAACAATCATGCCTCCTGCATAACATTCCCACCCAGCAAATACCTAGTGTATAGTCTAAGCTTACAAACTACACACGAGTGCACTTTTCGAACTTTTAAAACAGAGGAATGGTTATTATATTTTGTGTCATAACTTTTATTTTGGATACATTTCCCTAACGCTAAGTAGAATACATATTGATACAATATTTTTATTATACATCACAAATATTTGTTTACCATTACTGTTGTGACAGGTCTTACTGCAGCCTAGAAAATAATAAGATTTTTCTACCGCAATTAGGTATTTAGCAACAGTAACGCAATCAAAGATTTTTCATAAACAGAACAGTTTTTTCGGGCTTATAAGCCATTGCAGGCGAATGTTGCCGTACTGCAGAAAAACCCACAATAAAACAAAACAAAAGACAAACGAAGAATATCCAGTAAGCTGTAGTCTTCCGACTCTGGTTTATGTCATTTTATTTGTTATAAAAGATATTAAAACTAATGAACTCGCCTGTAATATACAGCGTAGTGATTTATTGGAGCTCAGTAGTTGAGTTGATATATACGCAAGTTAATTCAGCAAGAAATGTTTGTGAACCTGTAGTATGTGCAACACATGAACAGGTGGATTCTCGAACATAACCTTGCATCAACATTTACAAATAAATAGTCACTGCATTGTCAGTGGAAATAGTTTGTACAGAAAACGCCTTTTAATATTTAAAAAACACACAATATAATAATTCATGGTATGTGTAAATATGTCAGATTAAAGTTCTGCCTGAAACTCTTAATTTAAAGCTACTATTTGCATATACAGGATGGCCACCCACCTGGAAAACCTGGAATGATCAGGGAAATTGTGGTCACCTGGAAATATCAGGGAAATGTCAGGGAATTTTTGGTTAATCTGAGACATTTCAGGGAATTTTCTTGCCTCGTTCACTTTGAGCTACCGCAAAAGTCACAGTAAGGAATATTATGTCATTTTGAGAGCATTATAATATTTTTATTGAAAAAATTACCGCTAAGTTCGTAGTTATTTCTGATGAATGTTTTGTCAAGTTCACTGACGGTAGTGTCAAAAATGTCTTAAAATTTTTATCTTGATTGGAAAATGTGTTGAATGAAATGCCAAAATGTTCTTTTCATACTTGCAAAAATCAGGGAAATTTTGGATTTTCTATCAGGGAAAAATCAGGGAATTTTCTTTGTTGCAATGAGTGGCCACCCTGATATAGGTCGTTCGGGATAAAGTGAGCACTAGATATTTAACCTTTAAAAATATCACTAGCCGTTACTGCATATAATTCAACATTAACTATAGCTGCCTTACTACTTGTGTGGTTGGTATCCTTGTATTTCCCTATTTAAATACAACAATACTGAAACAAAATCAACCGAAATAGACATAATTGTATGTGATATTGTTAATAAACCTATTTTTTATCAAACTGTTTAGGTACCTACTGACTGCACAATTTATCTTACACACGTGAACGTCGAGTGACGTGTCCAGAGATGTTAGATATTCCCCGTCGTTAGCCGTTACGTGCGGAAATATACGAATTGTCTGAAAATAGAACTTTAGCGGGGCTTTCTAGACTGCTCACTTTATTCCGAACCGTCTCTAGATTCATTTAATTCATTAGCATCAAGTAGAGCGTTACCCTAATATTTAGGATGTTTTATTTTCAATAGTTGAATATCGAACTTACATACATTATGGATTACTTTCCCGCAGTATCTTGTCATAAGTACAACTGGCCGCTGACTGCAGAATCAGCCAATGAACAAGCAGTACAGGACAATGTGCACTGAGCTGTGGAGTCCAAGCAGCAGGTTTTGTTGAACCCGCGAAATTCCTCATATTTTATTGGTCAGTACTCAAAGATAACAGCAGTGTAGTGGATACAACGATGGATTTTCAGCTCTACGTCACGTGAACATTTGATGGTCGCGGGTTGGTTGAAGGAGAATGACGGCGACGTTATAAATAGCTATATGTGTATGTTGGTAATACTGGCGCTGGGACGACGGACGTCTGCTTGATGACTCGTTGTAAGTAAACTGTGCAGGGACTTGATGGACTCCAGGCGACATGAACTACATCGTGTAAACACCTGTTGCAGCATCACCGTCCAGAACTACTCCATGGATCTTGTAGGTCGACGACTGGCTGCAGCACACCAATATTTACGCAAGGAAAGAAATCAATATAATATTTTCCGAAGTTATCGTTTTATCAAGTTTTGTCTTGATAACAAACATCAATTTTCAATTTAAAGTTGTATACATGCAGGGACTACTGTTGTTTTAACTGGCCCTCGAGTGTCCTCGTACGATATTTTATTTTTTACTGACGTCTTAAGGGTGTTTATGTGCAATAAAATTATAATTTTATATTTTTCTGAAATAGTGTTAGTTTTATAGACGATACTCGTGACTACAGTTTCCTCGTACAAAACAATTTTACCTCTCGTAGTTTTCTCATAACGGTGCGTCAAAGTCGAATTTTGTTTGTTATGCTGCCACGCAAATACTGTAAACTAATTTATCTACTTAAATTAAATAAATCACTGTGAACTTACATCCCATGAACTCTGCAATAAAACGTATTAAAATCCCACAACGTAATATTTAGAATTTTTTATAAAAACCGCAAAGCTACGAAAAAAATTTAAATTCAATATTTTTTTTAAATATAAAAATAGCTCATGGGATATTTTCTAAATACTTAAGTACATAGCCCATGGCATGTTTTTTAATCGTGAATTATTTCACGTACGTAAGTCAATTGGTTTTCACTATTTGTATGGCAGCAGAACACGCAAATTTTGGTTTTGACGCACCGTTATGAGAAAACTATGAGAGCTAAAATTGTTTTGCAAGAGGAAACTGTGCTCACACGTATCGTCTATAAAACTAGCACTATTTCATAGAAATACAAACTTATGGTTTTATCGCACTTGACCATCCTTAAGGCTGCCGCCTGGCTGTCTCTCGAACTGCGCGCACAGTGTTCGGAGTTACGTTTTTTCTCAGAGACCAGTAAACATGCGCCCACAAGGCTTATCTACGTAAAGAAAACACACTTCACGTTACTTGTAAATGTGACTATGAAGACACCCCGCACATTGGAAGCATTATATTAAAGCCCTCAAACTTGGCTAAAATTGTCTTTTTCACGCGGTTGTTTCTCAAGATATATGTAACGGGACACTGAGGATAGTCAAAGAAATCGGCCATGGCTTGTATTAAAGAAGGGACCATCATTTCAGTATTCGCCTAGCGTTATCCCCCCTTCTCTATGTTTATATACATAAATGGTATAGGACATAATTTTATATATATATATATATATATATATATATATATATATATATATATATATATATATGAATTTGTGTGAATATGTGTGTATACATGTATAGAATGAGTCAGGGCGTAGTGTGTTAATTTTGTGTGGTTATAGCTCCTGAACAGTTAAGTTGAAAATTTTTCTATTTGTCTGTTAAGTGAAATTCGTAAAGTGAATGTAGTGGTAGTAATGTTGTCCTGGAATTTGGTTTTAAAATGTCATCGCTTTAAATCAAATTAAGAGCAACTTGGTATTTTATTGTTTTGCGAATATTCACATTGTCGTAGCTTAATATAAGTTGGTTTGTTATTTTATGTTTACAGAACATTTATTTTATAGTGGTTTCTCAGGGTAGAAATAGTCAACTTCCTTAGTAATTTATGTTAAGGAAACATTTAAAACGTATTTTCAACTTACTTTTACATAAGCTCACGTAACATCACATAAATTTATTACGCTCTGCCCTGACTCATCCCGTGTCGGCGTGTTATATATATAATACGTTTTGTTATTCGAACATCGCCAGGTTGCCTACAGAGTCTGCAAATACCAGCCTTGAAATGTGATTATACCATGGCCGTCTTAAGTAGAAGGCCGGAGTCTTGAATGTGGCAACACTGCATCGAGGGCCTGCTGCTTGTCACTTCTTGGCCACCCTAGTCTCTGCAACATGTATAGATGCAGCTTTAGTGGCGTGTACACGTGTACACTGACTAGGGCAGCCTATGAGTCGCTGTTAGAGTCGATGGGGCACCGGGCGCACGTGCTTGCGACGACCTAAGCGGCTTACCGCAGGAAGACATGTCGCCGTTACGGGCTGTGCTCTCGTATTATCTGCTGAACACTTCCTCTTACATCTGTGCTTCTCTACGTGGCTTGTTGTTCTACTATACTGTGTAACTGTTCACTGACGTACCGGCAGTGATGAGCCTCTTACAGAGGAAACAACACACTTCACACTAATATAACACACGTGATGTATCCTGTACGAGCTACGATACCGGAACAATACTGGCCTACTGAAGAGGTATTTTTATGTTGTGTAAGATAATTGGGGGGAAGGTGCAACACTTCCAGGGTTCCAGAAGGGAAAAAAAAAATTATATGTGTACGAAACTGTGTTAGTTTTGTATATGTTAGTTGAGAGTACATTATCGTCTTACAACATTTTTTTAGCTCAGCCAGTTTTCCCACAATGGCAGTTCAAAGTCAAAATTGTCATGTTTTCAGTTCATACACCTCCTGGAAACAAAGCAACATAATTAAACGAAATAATTCGCAATGAAAGTACATATAACGGTCTAGGGCTTTTAAATACATAAAAAAATTCAAATTTCAATTTTTAGTTTTTAGACCAATGTAAAGGAGAAAAACTACCTCGCATGACCGTAAGAATTAATGGACTCTAGCTTTTTTTTTTTTTTTTTTTTTGAGGTACGGAAACAAGGATGGCTATAAGTCGAAAATAACACGTGCGTCAAACACCTCAACGCGTCTAGGCGCAGAGTACTAAACTAGCGTGCAATGTTCTCGTAGAAACCGTTTTTCAATGGGACTTCAAACGATGACCCTGTTTTTTATTTGTGGAAAGTATGAGGTAAAGGTTTCCATAATTGTTTTACGATTACGGTGGATATTTTCTCCGCTACATCAATGTTAATAGGCCTAAGTAATTTTTTTAGTACTTTTGAGGAGTTTGTAAATTATGCTAATAGCGGACGGCATTTTTAAAATCGTAGGGACACATTTTGAAGTGTGTCTTATTTTCGCAGATAAACGCATTGGAAACATGTTTAATACTAATACAAGAAAAACTCTTTCCGTACCAGGCTACATCACGTCTCTGTGCCAGGTCCAGCTAACTCTTAATTATTATTATTATTTGTTTTATTTAAGCTGGCAAGCTTAGGGCCATGAGGCCCTCTCTTACAACTAACCAGCATTACAATTCACTTGCAAGTATCCATAATCTCAGTAAAAGTTGCAATGTAGTTACAGTTTAACATTAAATTAATTAAATCACATAGTAATGGATTATTACAAAACTATTAAATATAATTGTTATGTGATCAAGGTGTATGGTCGTATTGTATTACAACTTACCTTGGAACATATCCGCGCTTCGCTGTTGGGACTTCCTAGCTTGGGACAGAGAGTAGACGAAGTACACTGCGCGCCAGCTTAGGTTGCAAATGTCTGTCACTGAGTGAAGGGTACATTCAAGGAATTCAAGCAGCAGGCCGCTGCAAAAACACCTAGTAGCCTATAAATACCGGAATGAAATCGACCTATGTAAATGAGCCATTCGAATTTAAAACGGTAGTAATATTACATGCAACACATTCCAGCTCGCCAACTTACATGGCGTGTGCTGTAACAGGAGACAACAGGCAGTTTCGCCTCTGTAGTGTCGGTGGTTCTGTGGCCGGCTGCAATGCGCCACGCCCTTGTCGGGCACCACACCCTTCTCAAGGGTGGCTTTGTTTGACCCCCTCCCATCTCATCTCCCCCCCCCCTCCTGAGACGCCACGTAATAGTAGGGGGTGAGGAATCTCGCGTCCCCTCGCCAAACAACCCCCCACCCCCAGAGCTTTTAAAAATAATGTGGCCTGTGTCATGTCTGCGGAGACAGTCACGTGATATCCCGCACGTGCTTGCTTGTGTGTTTCAGGCAGGTGCACGGAAAATATATTTAAAAAGAAACTTTTGGAAATATTTTCCAAAAATATTTGTAATACTACAGTTATTTTTTCAAACGCAATGCGATCAAACATATCAAGACAAATTGCAGATGATTCCATAAATTCTAACCACCCACACATTTAGTAAGACCTTAACTTTTTCGTCACTGCGTTACATAACATGTCCTATAATTATGTGTATATTTCTGCCTAGATTTTATTATTGAATTTAGATTCGTAAAAATAGTTAAACTAATTTTTTCTTCTAATGAACTTAACTGCACAAGTCATTTGTATTATGTATCTCATTGTAATTGGTTAACTAACTTATATATATATATATATAATATATATATATATATATATATATATATATATAATATATATATATATATATATATATATATATATATATATATATATATATAGTATGCGGTAAGCTGCAAGTGTGTTCCAGGATTTAGATTTGTTTCCATTAAGTTTTGTTGTAGCTGTCAACTTTTTTTTTATTTTAACTACGTCAATTTTATATACATAGTTAATATTTTGTATTGTTTCTAGTTTCATTTCAACTAATTTTATTACTATTTTTGTGCATGTGATATTTGTTTTAAATTGGTTAAGTGTAAGAGAAGGCATTTTAGCTTTAACTTCGCCAAGAAAATGAAAGACGAAATAAAATAAACACCGCATGAATGTTTCTAAATTTTTTCCATGGGGAGGGCACATTGAACCCCCTTCTTTGACTCGGGGTGTGGTCATAGAATGTAAAAAAACCTCCCTGAAATGTCTAGGAAGTTATTACCCAGACGCAGTATGGGACAGTTATCATACTTTCGCCTCGTAAATATGCAAATTTTTACACTTTTACATTGCAAGTCTGGCAACTTAATTATACATTTGACTGTTTTATAAAAAGAGTTAGTACTGCTACCATGAATGTCTGGGAAACTATTCTACCATACCTACTTTCTTACCGCTCCTATACGCACGTCTGGTTAATTTACAAACTATTTTTTAGAGTTTAGCTGCTTCTTAGGAATGGGCTCCCCCAAAACCTTGAGTTGCATCCGTCTATGTACATTGTAAACTTGGCCTGTGAAGTCGCAGCCACATACTAGATAGTATTACAGACGTGAAATGACGTGGCGGCTGATTTAATATGGGAGAACTTCACCACTTATTGGCTGCCCGAGGTTGTTGATGCCAGCCCCGTGTATGTTTGGCTTCTGCGTGTTACTGCAGGTTTCCTATTGGCCTGGCTTTCGGCAGGCAGTGCAGCCACCTTTCGCTGATTGGTAGGGACCCTGTTTTTTCGCGAAAAGAATTTTACCCCAGTTTGTTTTGGTGCCTTACGTACACAGCTGCAATTGTGCTTCATGATTATTGGCAGCGTGTCTGTGTGAAGAGCTGTATCTCATTTGACTGAGCCAATTACAATTACGTTCCTACAACACCACACGTCTGTGATTTGCTGGTAGAATACCAAGGCTCGTGACAGTTAAAATATCCAATCACTGACCAAGAAGCAGAACTGCAGATGTGCACGTAAGGCACTCAAACAAAGTGAGGCAAAATTCTTTTCGCGAAAAACAAGGGTCCCTACTGATTGGCGGTAGGTGTTTCCGCCATGTTGCTGACCAGGGAAGTCATTTTACTGGCGTGTGTGACTGAGTTCGTCATCCTACTGGCTGTTTCACTTCTGTATTCCTGACTATTCTGTGGCGCAGTGTCGGCAGGAAATGTAGAGCAACAGAGCAGGGACGTGGTCCAAGGCCACTCGTCTGTTGATTGCCGCTGACCTCTGACCTTGACAGCACATCGCACGGGCGGTCTGTCTCTTTGATCTGTCAGTCCCTCTCTGACACGTGCATGGAGCCCGGACATTTAACAGCGGTTATATTTGACCTTGGCCGCCACAGCTTCCACTCTGAGACACGCCTCTCTGCGGTCTGGCCGGGTTCAAGTCCCGAGCTCTTCCTACCTGGTCACTGCCGTGTTGAGCAGGTCAGGGACTTCCATGTAGACTCCTTGTTGATAGCAGTGACTCATAGCGGAATTACGCTAGTATTTTGGAGTACGTGGTTTGCGATTCATAAGGACTGCCTCTGTACACTTCGAACAAGAGTGCGTGTTAGTTGCCATCTTGAACTTTTGTATTTGGGTCGTAACTTTTCTTCTGGGTAATTTTATGCAACTGGACCTAACTACAGAATATATAATAAGGGAATTTTAGACATCGTAAATCTTTGTTTGTCGTTAATGTTATTCGAGATCTAATTGTAGTTAGAAAGTTCATATTGTTTTCTTAAGTGCAATCACATCTGTAACATATCATTGGCTGCTCCCTGACACAGTAATACAACATAATTGGATATGCATTTGTTTCCTACTTTATTATTGGCTTTTCGCCTTCCCTGAGGTGTCAAATGAGTCAATGTCCAATGGCTAGGGTTCTCTGTTATTCTTGAAAAGAATTTTGTCTCACTTTGTTTCGGTGCATACGTGCACATCTGCAGTTCTACTTCGTGGTCAGAGATTCGGCATTTTAACTCTCTCGAGCCTTGGTATTCTACCAGCAAATCACAGACGTGTGGTGTTGTAGGAACGTTATTGTAATTGGCTCAGTCAAATGAGATACGGCTCTTCACACAGACACGCTGCCAATAACCATGAAGCAGAATTGCATATGTGCATGTAAGGCACTGAAACAAACTGGGGCAAAATTATTTTCGCGAAAAACAGGAGTCCGTATCAATGGCGACTGTGACACTAGGTTAGAGTTGTTTGGATTATAGCTTGTATACCCAAACGAAAACGAGAATTTTTCAGTATTCTATATATTACATACGTCTGTTAGTGGCCACCTTACTGCTCCTGCCTCACGCACACAAACACAGCCTATATAGGGAGGCCACTTAAGAGTGCGTGGTAGATATATAAACGCTGAAAACATCAATGGATTGCTACGCTTCTTTCGAAACCAATATGGATAAAATACTCAATGACAATCCTAGTTAATGATATTTGTCAACTTTATGAGTAAATATTTATCCAGAATTACTAATTCGTAGGACCACGATTTTGTCGCGAAAAGATTTTTGCCCCACTTTGTTTCAGTGACTCACGTGCACATCGGCAGTTCTGTTTCAAGGTTATTGGCAGCGTGTCTTTGTTCAGACACGTTTCTCATTTGACTGCACCAATCATAATAAGATTATTGTGAGTCTGTACGTCTATAATTTGTCAAGGCCAGTGAGAGTAAAATCATCCAACCACAGACGATGTAGCAGAGCTGCCGGGGTGCACATGACGCATCGAAACCAAATGTTGCAAACATCTTTTCTCCATAAAATCGCGGCTCTACTAATTCGTTGCGCGTGATCTCTTGCGCCGCAGTTAAATGCACGAGGTTCCGGCGTCAGAGATTGTGCCTCAGAAGTTCGTAAGACTGGAAATAATTCTGTTTAAAACGTTGGCTAAAACTATTGTCTAGGATTGCTATTGTTTAATTTTCGCAAATTGGCTTCAAGAAACCTACAGTTATACTTTAATGCTTTTAGCGTTAAATTATGTACCACGCCCTCTTGACCGCTGCTCTCTGAATCAGCAGACAATGATTAAATATAAGTTACGGGACTTGAATATGCATAGGATAGTGAATTCTAACATTCAAGTAATTGAATTCGCAAAACTTTACTGTCTCTAGTGGTAAAGTGTGCATTTTTGAAGACAATTGTGTATACAATAATAGTAATAATAATAAAAGTATTATTTGTTGTTATTTAAAATGTTAAGTATTGAGTACAGTGCAATATATACACCCTGAGTGTTACAAAGTAATGAGTTATTTTGGACGTACGTCAATGCAGCAGATGACGTGTCACAGGAAACCAGAGAATACATACAAACAAACACTACAGTATAGAAAATAAGAAAGAATTTTTGCAATTAGCAAAAATATACAATTCTACATGGAATTCAGTCAGTGCGTTACAAGAAAATATATTAACATAAACGAGCACCCAAACACCAAAAATTAAACAATAATAAAATATTTTATAAAAAATACTTTATTTTTCCTTTGTTTATGCCAGTTGCAAACAAAGTCCTTTTGTTTGTTTACTTATCTATTTGTTTGTGTGTATTCTCTAATTTTCAGTGACACATTTTTTGCTGCAATGGCGTGTGTCCAAAATACGTCTTTAGTTTGTAACTTATCCCCATTGCAAGAATCATTCAAAAATAACACCTTGATCGCTACTTAGATGAGTTTGTTTGTATAAAGTATCGATAAGAAACTATAGATAATTTGAAAGGTAGAAAGTAACTAGGTTTTAAAAGCCCTCACTATGCAGGATCATCTATATAAAGTTTTTTTTTTTTTTTTTTTCACTCTCCGTTTGTTAATATCTTACCTTAAATTGATAAAAACTATTACAGAAACATTTTTGTAAACATTTTTTCTACCACTAAGCCTCTGACAAGAGTGTGTCGATTTTGTGTTGTGATAGTTTATTTTAAAGTATTACTTTTTTTCAGTTTGTCTCTTAAGTGCATCTATTGGGGAAAGTGCAAATCAACCCTGTAAATTGAATAAATAAAAATATTCACGCCTTTAAATAAATTTCGAAATGTATGGTATAAAGAGACTAACCTGGCACGTGAACCGAGTTGTAGCGTCTATGTTTAGCCTGATAACGTACTTTTGAGAACTTGTTCTGTTCTGTTCTAATGTTTTAATTTCTCTAACTTTAAATGCCAATTTCTTTTAGTGTTCCCGCAACGCATTCAAGGAGCAACAAAAGTTCGAAACTGTTTTTTTTTTTAATTTGTAATTTATAATGTTATAGTCTCTTAGTCATTGATGTCTTTACAATTATTAAAAAAACATAGTCTATGTATTCTTTATACAGCAAAAAATATTGAAGTATCTATAGTAATATATTGAAATCGGTGCATCCGTTTGGTAGCTCCAATGCCACAGGCAGATGCACAAGACGACATAGGCCTAGTTGTCGAACTTGTAACACTTCTTCCTTTTTTTTGGGGGGGGGGGGGGGGTTGTTAAAAATAAATCGTATATGTCAATGTCATCGTATGACAGTAAATATTGTGTTGTATTGTAACTGACATTACGTAATGTAAACACCGAGTGCCCAAAGAGCTATCAACACGTAGCGTAGTCACGAGGAGAGACAAACATAGCCTCACACACAGAACAGACGACCCACAGTAGGCCACGCCCTGTCGTAACGTTGTAGTGTTGTTATAGCGAGGCGTGATGTCACATGCCCCGCCCACCTAGCTCCACGCGTGTGTGTGTGTGCGTGAGAGCCAGCACTGAGCATATCCCGGCTGTGTGCGCACACCATCTGTCCCCGTCTCGCGGCCAAAAGTTGCAGGAGCCACGAAAATATGTGTTCAAATCATTATTGGTCCTGAAATGCATCGGGCGAACAATAATGAAATATAATAGGCATTTAAAATAAGCGAAATAGAAACAGAATCGAACAAAATGAGAACAAATCTTAAAATTCACGTATCAGGCTAGAAATTGACGACACAACTCGGCTTACGCACCAGGTAGGTTTCTTAATATCAAGATTTTTAAAGACACAAATATTTTTATTTATTAAATTTACAGAGTTGCGTTGCACCTCTACCGCTAGATTCACTCAACGAACCGACTGGAAAACTCGTGGAACTAGTTTCTATATCTTGGATCTTACTTAAATCCTTCGTGCAATTAATTGTTTACATATGTAATTTCAGCTAATATTGTCTTCACTGATTTCCGGTACGATATAGTGTACGTCCTTGATGTCCCTCAAAACCATTTAATCCCATTGCAAGAATCATTTAATCAACTGATTTGAGAAATGGGGACTCGAGTGGACGAGTCATTGCAATAAAGTGACAATAACTGATACGTAAGTTTCTCAATTTAGGAGCGCAATTAGCCACAGATTAATTATATTAATTTTTAATTGATTCGGTAATTGTATATGTTAATGTCATGAATTGCTATAGTTGGTTACGTGTAGCAATAGGCAATTTAGACATAACTTCGCCAACAAACGGAAAGTCAGAAATAAACAAAATGTTGTCAGTTATGATCAACGAAAGGATACGGAACAAAAATGGCTAGACGAATGCCGGGATTTGTGTAAAAGAAATGGGGGGTGGGAGGGTTAACCTGAAAATAATATAATGAACACTGACTACCCCTTTAAAGCTGGAGGTCAGGGGGCCCTCCCCTGCGGAAACTAGGATTTCAGGATGCAAAATAGTGCTATTTTAGTAGTTTTCGTATCGAAACATAGAATATTTTAGTGGTAAAAATATTCTTTATTTCTTAAATGTAATTTTCGACCTAACTAGTTACGAGGGTAAGTGGGGTTCGTAACAAACCCCCACCCCCCTGAATATGTCACTTCCAGATAGCATGTAAGCTTGCGGCAAGCCTGCAATTGACTTGATTTTGGCTTGCCATTAACAAACCCTATTTGGTAAGTTTGATTCAAGCTCCAGCCAAGCCTATTTTTTTAAGTTGTGTCCTGCCTTGTACGAGGCAAGCTTGCATCAAGATTTCTTGACAAGCTTGCTGTAGTCTTGTCGTGTGGAGATTAGTTAGCTTGATTCAAGCTTATGTCTTGACGTGACAAGCTTGCTGCAGGCTTGCAGACTTGTCATGGCAAGCTTGATTCAAGCTGATTTGTGCTATGTGGGCTGTATGACCGTGAGTCCGGAAACACATTGGTTTCCCGGTAGGGGGCTTACTGTTTCTCTTGTAGCAGAGGGCATCGCAGACCAGGACAACCTCTGAGAGGAACAATTCCCAAGACAGGCTTGTGTGTGCGTCTTTGCACGTTGTGCAGGAAGTCCACGGGCAGAAGACAAGCACAAGGAAGCTATCAGACCCTCGTCGTAAACATGTTCGGGCCACGAGGGAACTGTAAAATACTTCCCTATCTCCCCTCCCCACTTCAACCCTTGTAACACGGCATTTCCACCCCTGGGAGCCATCCTCCAGGCTCTGCTGGCACGCACTGTACCGCACGCCATGTCCCTCTCGCCCCTGTTGCCATATATCTCCGTAATGCAGTTACGTCAGCAGAACACGACGTTGTAATATTGCTGAAGGTTGGTTCACGATTAAAAAACATAAGTACAGAACATTTTTGGTACCAGTATAAACTATGCACGGTCAGACACAATTTAATTCTTACTGTAATGTTTAGCCAATGGCATTTTTTTCGACACATCTGAAACATTCCTTGCTGTATAGAAGACAATCAAAGGCCATTGAAACAAATTTGAAGTGGAATTGTATTTGGAGATAATAGGAAATATAGATTCGAAGTCCCTATGAACTGCACAGCGTAAAACAGTACTTACAACATATAAACATAGTTTCTAACATTAAAATATCTTATTCCAGCTTTGTTTTACTCTTGAGTAACTTTGGAGGTTAAAGCAACATGGCGGACATTCACATAATCCTTTGCTGCGATTGGTCGCTACCCTGTGCGTATAAGAAATGATATAGTATTACCATTTGGTATGTCATCGTCTCTATGCACACGACCACTTTTTTGCAGCTGTGAATCGGTAGGTAAGAATACATAGAGGTTAGTTCTTGAGCGAACGACCTATGTTCTATGCTTACTGTGATGTCATCAACGGTGAACCCACCTTAATGAGTGGAGCCACTGATATTTGGTGAAATATTTTTGCCCCGGAATGTTTCAACGCCTTGCGTGTATATCTGCAGCTCTGATTCGTGGTTACTGGTAGCGAGTCTATTTCACGGCCGTAGAAGAACAGGTCTGGACACTCGCCTGGAAACTTGACACCCTTGTTGTTTGGCTGCAGTTCACCAAGTTACCGAGAATATTGTGTTTTATTGGCGCTGATGTTACGGCGGTCGGACTAAACTCCGCCCACTTACTTTCCGCCAAGATAAACAATTTATCAAAACGTATTTTTTTATCAATTTATGAAATACTTTCTTCGCTCACAAATTTAAGAAAAGGCTCCAGAAATCTTTATTTACTTTATAAATTTAACAATGGAAAAAAGTGGACGGAGTTTGAGTCCGACCGCCCGGAAAACATCGCCAAAAAGTACGACATTCTCGGTAACTTGACCAACTACAGCCAAACAACAAGGGAGTCAAGCAAATTACATTGTTAGATAGGCGAGTGTCCAGACCTGTTCTTCTACGACCGTGGTCTATGTGTAGAGGCGTCACTTATTTGACTGTGCCAATCAGAACAAGGCTACTTCAACAACACACGTCTGTGATTTGCTGGTAGAACCACAAGACTGGGAGTTTTAAGGAGCCTCTGTACCTGCGCTTCAAAAGCGAGTTACGACTACTTTTTTTTTACGTAACTATTCAATGCGCATTGTATTTGTTTATCCACGAAAAGAACACACTTCAAATCATGTCACTACAGTTTTAAAAATTCGGTACGTTAATTTGAAACTTAATTTTCGGGACTCTCAAAATGGCCAAATTCGGCTTTTTGAGACTGGCTTATGTGGAAAAATAACAACTGGATTTGAAAAACACAACATTAGGAACAATCGTTAGACTTTGAACTATGATGCCCATAAATAAAATAATGTGGCCACCGATTTAAGTCCCATAGGAAAAGGATAGTAGTAAAGCACTCCACGCCAGCTGAGTGGCTTGCACGTAGAGGCGATAATATATTACATACGTCGGTTAGTGGCAACCTTACTGCTCCTGCCTCACACACACAAACACAGCCATCACTGGCCATGAAGCAGAGATGTATACGTGCACATACAGCACTGAAACAAGTTTCTGCAAAAATATTGTCACCAAAGATCAGTGTATGTATTAATGGAGTGGATATGTAACGCGATCTTCGTACCTGGTTATGGCAGACTTATGCTCTTTTCTCTTTCTATACAGTAACTTTGTTTTACATCGTTTTCCCCAACTTAAGAGAGCGAATGAACTGTACTTACTTAACCATGTTTTACTTCCTTCTTTTTTCCCAAAAATATTTTAGCCTCCGTACCGAACTCCTTGTTCGCACCAGGGTTTGTAGGCTTTGGTTTTGGGATTGTCTGCAAATGAATAACTGTTGATTTATCTTTCCCGCGCGATTTACTTTCTGGGGCGTATTTCTGGAAGATCTCTTTTAGTCTTGTATGTCACACCAAATGTTTCTGTACGGAATACCAGTGTGGGGGTGTCGAGATAGGAGTGCGGGAATGTGTAGGTCAAGAAACTGGCAACATTGAGTGCCAGCAGAGCTACCCCTAGAGGCGTGGGCGTGCAATGTCGGGTCAGCGACTCTAGCAGAGTTGCAAGGGCACGATGGTTCATGTGAAGTCTCTGATCTGGAGTGGTGAGGGGAGGGAGGTGGTTCTTGATGCTGTTCGGCCCACGTTGGCGTCCCTAGCCATGTTTGGGGGCTGCCAGACCCGGTATCTGCCCCCCCTCCCTCCCCCGTCAGAACAACCCGTCTCTAGACCTTCAGTCCAGTCTCTAGAGAACTGAGGTACAGCTGTTGTGTTCGTCAACTCCCACATGTTCACGGCAAATAATAATTGTAATAATCAAACAACTGTTATTTATCGTTAATTAGTTGCCAACCAATATAATTCTTTATAAAGATGTGGAATGAAAGTTAACGTAAAAACCATAAACTGAAAGCAACAAGATACTAGAAGTTAATATCGAGCAAATATTCTGCCTCAGTTAAGGCTAGGTTTCAGTCGCCATATTGTATTTTATTAGTTTTTCGCTTTTTTTAATTATAAGAAGAGAAATGTTAAATATGTGATTATAACTAGAATTCTATTTACATTTCGCTACAGTACAGACCTTGAAATTTAGCTGTTAATGTATGATAATGCCGCAATGTGTGTGACAATATTTTTTATATTCATAATTTTCCCGACAAATTGCGACCTGACTATACATTGCTAGCTCTATTGCCACGCTTGTATTTTAGCTCAAGGTAAATAGAATTTACGATGTAGTCACCGATTTAACATTTTTCTTCTCAGAATTCCAAAAAAGTGAAAAATAATAAAATTCAATATGGCGAATTAAACAGAGCCTTAAGTGGTCGTGTGCATAGAAATGCTGACATAGGAGATGGTAATATTTCATTTCTTGTGCGTACACATAGGACAGCGACCAATCACAGCAAAGGAGTGTGTGAGTGTCCGCCATGCTGGTTTAACCTACAAAAATACACAAGAACAGAGCAAAGCTACAATAAGATATTTTATTGTTAAAAACTATGTTTCTATATTGTAAATACTGTTTTACGATGTGCAGTTTATAGGAACTTTGGGAATATTGCAGATTTGTCGAAAAATTACACTGGCTAAACGTAACATTAAGAATCCAATAAGTGAAATAATTTTGCACAAGGTGTATGGTCGTGCGCAGTTTATACAGTATTGTTGTGTTGTATGTTCTGTCTTTTTCTTTAATTTTGAACCAACCTTTACACGTTCACTTGATCGTTATTTCTTCCGCCGGAAATAAGAGATTGTATAAGTTTAGTTGTTTGGAGTCAAACAGAACGCTTATGGCCAAGCTTTATCATAGTTCATGCTCTAGGCGAGGATTTGTAGAGTTGTATCAGTGTTGCCAGGTCCTTTACGACGAAATATCGTTTCCAGAACTTAAAATTAGGGTTGTTCGGGAAAAAATATAGTACATTGTTAGCTTTTGTAAAATATTCATTAAAAAATTCAACTGCTCACACACAAACTATACATGAAATTTAATTGTAAAAATAGTAACTATTCGAAATAGATAATTACACTCGAAACCAAATTGAATAACAACTAATATTACCTTTTCGAAGACTTTTTGTGCAGTCTCCAGTATTCTTGTAATTTTCTTCCATGGTGCTATTGCACACACAGGCTATGTAAATAACTTACAATATCCATGCGACGGCAGATGTGAGGAGTAACATAATATATTGCTATCAGTCTCTCGACTTTGCTGTAGAAACACTGCAGGGTAATAACTGAGCCAAGAAAAAAGCATTAAGAAAAGTTTTTTTTCCTTTCCCTCAGCAACGAATTGACGGTCGTTTTCGATTATGGAACAGTTAGCCATTATCGGCAGGTAGGTATCATCTATGATGAAAATAAAGAACAAAATTATAATAATGGTACGACGTGGCAACGCCGAGCGTAGTGATGACCTTGAAGAAGCTAATATGTGTTTCCCACGAGGAGAGCTAGTGGTATGGGTCAGAATGAAGCCGGTCTAGACAGAGATAGCGCGCGTATTTTGCCAGCCCGGAAGAGAGGAAGATAGCTCGCGAATGTCGAAGGCTCCTGTGCCCGGATGCTGCAGCTTCTCCGTTGTTCACCCCCTACCGCACTTCCGGCCTCTTCACCCCCTCTCCACGTCCCTCCTTCCTTTGACAGCCTGTTGACAGCTGGGCAGGCTCTCGACGAGCGACACATGTCGCCACAAATTTGTCCCAAACATCTTGTGTACATTTATTTCAGATTCGTCTGTAAAGATATCTTATAATATCTTAACATTTTTACCATTATTTGTCGCTATTGGAGTTTTGAGGAGTATTAACGATTCCTTTTCCGCAGTGATAATTTTTTTGTTTACTAGAACCTTAATTAATGGCAAATTGCAAACTATTCAATACTTAATACATACACTGTCTATATACACATATCAAGGTGGCCACACGCCTGGAAAACGTGGAATTATTAGGGAAATTGTGGGCACCAGGAAATATCAAGGAAATTTCAGGGGAATTTTTGGTCCATCTGAAAAACAGCAGGGAATTTTCTTACCTCGTTCATTTTCAACTACCGCAAAAGTCACAGGTAAGTTTATAATGGAGTTTAGAGAGCATTATAGCATTAAAAAAAAAAAAAAAAAAAATACCGTCATATAGAGGATTGTCAAGTTCGTAGTTATTTCTGCTGAATGTTTTGTAAGTTCACCGGCAAAAGTGTCAGAAAGGACTTGAAATATTTATCTTTATTGGAAAAATGTTCTGAATAAAATGGCAAAATGTTATTTTCATAATTCAGAAAATCAGAGAAATTTTCGTTTTTCTGTCAGGGAAATCAGGGAAATAAGGGAATTTTATTTGTTGCGATGAGGGGCCAACCTGAAAAAGAACCAAGTATAGGTCATTCGTGAAAATTAGAACATCCGTAACCCTGGTTACTTTTTTTTTTCTTTCAGTTGAATTGTGTTTTCCTGCCACGTTTTAATAGAAACAAAAATGTCTCTGTAACAATGAAAATGTATATAATTAGTCAAGTTAACGCCGAGGCCACAACATACAATACATTGTCATTATTACGTTAGGTATTGTCTTCGAATGTGCTTACTTTATCTTTAACTACATACAGTATAGACAAATTAATGACAAAGTTACTAACATTGCAACTCCTAATGTGTATGCCAGTTAACATTGATAACCTGCTATTTATAAATGAGTGGTTGAAAAAAAAACACAAATTTAATATATTATACGTCTGGTAGCCTACATTGATATTTATACAAACTAAGCTTGATTTACAAAATCAACAAATAGAAGTAATATACAAATATCCTGTTTCCAATAAGAGTAGCGTATTTAACTTAAGGGCGGGGTTCACCTCAGTTTCCGTCATTTTTTATTTTTATATTTGCAACAGATATTTTTTTCTTATGTTAGACATAAATTGTGATTAAATCTTTCTGTTAGGAAATTTTTATATCTCTCATAGTTTTTGCGTAATGAGTAGTAAACGTCACAATGTGCGCTTTACGGTTCTATGTACGCCACTAAAACCAACTGACACACCAAACCGACAATTCACAGTGTATAACCATATTGTAGGCTATGATCTGACATTTATAAAATCAAAAAGTAAAATATTTTTGTATTTAATAAAAAATGTTGAATTTTAAAATGTGTTATTCTCGTAGATAAAAAGACATCGTAATGCGCATTAAGTATAGGGCTGTAAAAAAATGTATAATTGCAAAAGGATGTACCGGATTTTAAGGGCAGGTAAGGGAGTATGCCAGAGCGTTGCATGAACACAGGGGCAGTTTGAGAATAAGAAGTGATTATCGTCGCTATCATAATCAGCCGAAGTCTCCTGTAACTAGCCGGGCAGACGTCACTGTGTTAGTCACAGGTCGTGAATCACGCCGGTGAAATCACTATGTATCTATCGGTGCTTCGTCCAGACGCTCCGGGTCTCATCTTACCAGGAAGCGATGCTGGTAAGTGATCACTGACTCATTGTCAATCTTGCCAGCCTATGTCTTCTGATATGGCATTGTTTACTTACATCTCTGTATTGTAAGTTTCCTGCTGTTTATTTATGTTTACTTTAGCAAGATTGTTCGAAAACTTCTCAGTGTGCGTTAGTTATGTTTGCTCAGGAATAGCATTCCAAGTACGTAACACGTGTGAATACTTATTCCAGGCCCTTAATTCATCTCTAAAAAATTATTTCCTCACGCTGCCGAAACTGCTAACACACTGGTACACTGCGTGCCAGCTTAGATGTCGAGTGGCAGCTACTGAGCGAAGGGCACATTCAAGGAATTCAAGCAGCAAGCCGCTGCTAAAACACTTAGTAGCCTATAAATACCGGTAAATTAGCCATTCGAATTTAAAACGGTAGTGTTTATTATATGCAACACATTCCAGGTCGTTACCCGCCAACTTACAAAGTGCGTGCTGTATGTAGGTGCCGCTTATTACTGACTGGTCACAACACAATAAGTAGCCAGTATATGTATATATCATGATCATTGGTATATGGCGGCGTGTTCACACGAGTGTACTGTTCTCTGCAACTAGTGCCCTCCCTGCCAACAACCCTCGAGCCGCCACTGCGCAGAATATTTCAAACGGTATAGGCGTGTTCAATGCACATTTATTTTTAATGCTGTTTCATATTATAATATGATCAGCTCTGAATGTCTCATACTTGCACCTAGAAGCTAGGGTTAGGTTTGATGTGCATTCCGTCTCGCCTATACCTCTTCTTCGTCTATTGAACCCGTTAACTAATTAATTAATTAATTTTTTTATTTAATGCCTTTAGTTAAATGGCGAAGTTAAGGTATTTAGCCTTCTCGTACGCTTAACCATTATCACACAAGTACAGAAATACAGAACACAATACCTTACAATAGAAAAAAGTAAATAAATAGTAATTAATAGCAAATCATACAAAGTTATCATTTGTGTGTGGATTACGATAGCACATAAGACGCTACAGTAAAAAAATTAATTGTATAATGTAATGCGATACGTCATACGAAATTATGGAGAATTAAACCTAATACTTATGTTGACAAATGTAACATTCAGTAAGTTAGTGCAAAAACAATTCAGAAAATAAAACATCGACGATTCATATAGTTGTGGCGAGTCCGCTGTTATATAGAGAACAGACGCGAAAATGCAATATACAAGGAGAAATGGCATATAACTTGTACCTGTATAGGACTACAAAAATTTAAAACCTAGAAAAACACCTAGTGTAAATAACTACCTAAGAAAAGTGTAAAATTTAAATTAATAAGTGATATACAATCATCCATATGACATAGTAATTGATATTAGCATATAAGTATACTCAGGGTGTTACAATGTAAGGAAGTACTACCATTTATAATAACAATAAAAGCAAAGAAATACTATGCTTAAGGCCTCGCTCTTTAATGTAGCAGTGGTTTCGAAAATATTTTTTTACGCAAATTGATACATATATTAAAAATAAATTCTGGCAATTTTAACACTTATATGCCATCGTTTGTATCTGGATTTTTCTGTTGCAATGCACCAAACGAATTTATAGATTTTCGTCCTGAAATATTAAATTTTTTCTTGTCAAAATAAGCTAAAGTGAAGCAAAATATTTTTTTTTTGCTAGGAAACAGTACATTATTTGAAAAAATAAATAAAAATAAAACGTTCGGGCAGAATTATGTATCGTATGACTGTACACAGTCTCAAATTTTTCCAAAGCGTTTGGTTAAAAAATATTTGAGTTATTTGCAATTGTTTGAAATAAATGAAAGAAGGGTGTGGCACATAATTCAACGTTAAAAGCATTAATCTATAACTGTAGGTTTCTTGAAGCCAATTTACGAAAATTTAACAATAGCAATCCTAGAGAATAGTTTTAGCCAACGTTTTAAACATAATTGTTTCCAGTGTTAGAAACTTCTGAGGCACAATCTCTGACGCCGGAACATCGTGTATTTAATTACGGCGCAAGAGATCACGCGTAACGAATTAGTAATTCTGGATAAATATTTACTCATAAAGTTGTGAAATACCATTATCTAGAATTGTCATTGAGTATTTTATCCATATTGTCTTCGAAAAAAGCGTAGAAATCAATTTCTGTTTTCAGCGTTTATTTATCTACCACGCACTCTTAAGGGTGTTTTTTCAGACTGGTGCCAATAACTCAAATATTTTTTAACCAAAAGTTTTGAAAAATTTGAGTCAATGTGCAATCACACGATGCATAATACTGTGGACGCGTTTTTTAAAATAATGTACCATTCGCCAGCAAAAAAAATATATATATATATAATTTCCTTCATGTTTGCTTATTTTCACGATGAAAAACGCGGTACTTTGGGTAATGAAATCTAAAAAACCGTTCAGTATAATTCTACAAAAAAATTCAGCTACAAATTATAACACATAAGTGTCAAAACTGTGCATCGAAATTTTGATATGAGTATTAGGTAGCAATAAAAAATATTTTCGAAATCACTGCAAAACTCCGTAACAAGGCCTTAAAAGCCTTGTCTTTTGTCCGGATTCATTATTATGATCGTATTCTCATCCTGTATAGCTGTCTGCTGTGTACCGCAGTGATGAGACAGCATCTGTACCTCGCCTCAGAGATGCGAGATGTCCACGGCTGAAGGTCACATAGCCGCAGACAGAAGTTTCTCCCCCGCCCCTCCCCAGGACAATGAAACCTCGCGTTCACGTGGTCTGGACATAGTGGTCAAGGTTCCAGCAGGCAGATGACGATGTCCACTTACCGTGTCCCTCGCACGTGCTGGCTCCTAGGTTCGTGACTTGTAACGGTGTCAGTTTTTGCACTGTCCCGCGCACGTGTCTCGACGCCTTCCGACCACCTTACCCGCTATGCCACAGACTAAACAGTAATATAGAAGTGAAATGACTGGCGGCTCTTTTGACACGGGCCCTTGAAAAGTACATCGCGGAAGTGACGTCACACATGCTTCTGTTCGAATTCACAGCAAGGGCTCATATGCATCCTAGAATGTTCCCTTCAACTAAGCCACTTACCCTTCTCGAGCTCTATATCTGAATTCACAAAATACAACCTACTTCATGAAGGGAACAAGGGCTTTAGGCACAAGGGCACGTTGCACTGATTTCGCACACAGCTATTGTTTGACAAAACAAATTTACTAATTATATAAAAAAGAAAAATGTCAAACTCAGTTAATTTTATTTCAGTATTATTTCTTTTAAATAGGAAAACACACGGATATACATACGACAATTTGCTACCAACCATATAAGTAGTAAGGTAACTATTGTTGACGTTAAATTATGAGCAGTAACGGCTAGTGATTTTTTTTTTCAAAGGTTAAATCTTTAGTGCTCGCTTTACCCCGAACGACCCATACAGATTCATACTCGATGTTGTTTTTGGCAGGTATGCCAGCGAATTTCAAGTTAATATCTGACAGCAGACTTGCGGGCCGACTAAGACTGCTTTGCAACAACAAATTCGTAATTTTATAATTTGTATCAAACACTGTCAAACATTACATTAATTTTAATTTCCCACGAATAAAATCTTTTTCTGTTCCATAGTCTTTTTAGAAGCGCATGTCAAAGTATAGATTTAACTATTTTCTCAACTAGTCCAAAAAGTAAAAACTATTCAAAATATGTTAATGAAATAATTTAGAGTGAAAGTAAATGTATTAAGCTACAAAATTACATGTTTCTGATTTCACGTATTAATTGTTTGTATTCAAAAGAAATTCTTAAGCGTAACTAAATTTTTGCCTTTCTTTGAGTACATGTGATTATACAAAAAATAATATTCACGTGAAATAACGAAGTTGTCATTCTGTAGCTTAATACACTTCCTTTCCCTATAAATGGTTTCATTCGTATCGTTTGAATACTTTTTATTTTATACAAGTTACAAGAATAGTCGAATCACTACTTTGACGCGCGCTTGTACGAAAACTATGGAGCAAAACACTATTTTACTTTGAGGTAAATTACTACTAATGTAATGTGTATGAGTTTAAAAGTGTTTCGTAGAATTTAAAAATTAAGAATTTTGGGTGCAGATCGTCCTTAAGTGTGTATGTATATATGTGTGAGTGTGTTCAAATGTGTTGCAGTGTGTTCGTAACAGTTTATTTTCTACGAAACTATTCCACGTGTGCCCATTGTGCTGACGTACGAAAAGAAAACAAACTTCAGACAAGGTCGGAACATATTGTTAATAATAATAATAATAATAATATTGTCTTTATTTGGCGCAGTTAAGACATACTTGTCTTCTCTTACACTGAACCATTCAACTATCTACTACAAACACTGTACATAGCTAATAATTAAAAACACTGTTTCTAAGCCCTACAACATGGCTAAAAACGGCCTTTTCAGACTTCCGTAATTCAAAATATACTGCGACCAGCAGTGAACTTAGTTGCAGACTTTCCACCAGTAAAATTATATGGTCAATCGCTTAGTGTCCCATAGTAAAAACCGTTTGGCGGGAACTTAGCGCGCTAGTTCAGCGCTTGGATAATTGAGGCGATGCGGCATTTGATGCGCGCTTAAATGTCACCCTTACGTCTCCGTCATTTGTGAGCCTCTAAAGGAATGGCGGTTGCAAGTGTTCACCCCTGGATTGCTGCCGTATCTACCATGTTCAGCTGGTGACGTCTCATTGTTCGCACATGTGGTCGGTGACCCACATTGCCTCCCCTGGGATGCTGCGTGGGAAGAAGACATTTTCTCCCGCACCACGCCGGGAACATATTGTACTGAGCGCGCGCGCTGAGCTTAGCCCTGCCGGAAGAACATACTGGCTGCGCGTGGCGTCCTGCTCCCACGTAGGCCGCTACAGATCACGTGAGAATCAAGAATACACATTGCCACGTGAACCCACGTCTATAGAAGTACCAGAGAGTAGAGTAGAGAAATTCGCGAGCTCTAGTTTCGGACGAAGCTACACTCCTAAAAGCATTCAAATTTATTCTGTTTTAAAAATGGATTCATTAATAGCAAGTTATAGATGAAAACACTCTGTATTGGGCCAACATTTATTGGCTACATATCTGTATACCTTTATGTGCCCACTTTACAGAATAGGGGATGTTTTATAGTTCACTTATAATGCATTGAAAACGTTCTTTAAGCCAGTCAACCAATTGCTGACATATGACCATACTGTAATTTAGAATCCTGTCAGCTGTAAAAATGTTCGGTGAGCAGGGCAAGATACGCAATAAGATGCGGCCGTGTTATTACTATATTAAAAATCTTACTAAAATGTTGCATTTGAAAGAAATAAAAAAGTTACACGATAAGGGTTGTCCATAAGGCGCCCGCCTACTGGCTGTGTGTTAGTGTGAGTGAGGCACGGCGCCAAGGGCGATGTTGACCGGCTCATCTGGTGCGGTATATCCTCTACCACAAGACACTGAAACAGCGTGCAGTGGTATCGTACATCACTCGCCTGACTGGCACTTTCAGTGGTCACCCCATATGTTATTGGTGCAAAGTATTAAGCAAAGTTCACCATTTTGAAGGCTTCCGAAATGGTTTTTGCTGTTGATGTTTTGAAACTACCTTTCCGTCATTGTTTGAAGTGTATATTCTTTTCGTACATTGACACAATATGGTCATGTGGAATAGCTCCGTAAAAATGTATCTACGAAAGCACTTTCTCTTTACGTTCGAGGCACAGAAACGGGGAAGGAGATAAGTCGATCATAACACGTCCTTCAAACAACCTATCGCCTCTAGGCGCGAAGAATTAAACTAGCGTGCTGTGATCTCGCAGAAGCGCTTTGCAGTGGGACTTGAAGAGATGACCCTATTGTTTTATTTGCAATTACGATCAATATTTTCGCAGCTACGCTCACATGAAAAATCCATTTTTAGCACTTTCGAGGAGCTTGTGAATCATGTTTTTAAGAAGCGGACGGAATTTTTCAAATCATAGGAACGTAGTTTGAAGTGTGTATTATTTGCGTAGATAAACGCATTAGAAACATTTTAAATAGTTACACGAGAAAAATTACTTTCCATACCTCGCTACGACACCAGGTCCATATAACTCTAACTCATGACTTGCCTCGTCGACTCTTAAGCGCAAGCTGTAAGCCTACATCTGGCGTTAATCTTCTCTTTGGAATAGAAGATACCCCGCCGTTAGAAAATATTTTTTTGTAATAGCATAAAACATTTTCTCTCGGTGTTTTCGCAGCTGTCGTGTTTTGTTAGCATCTAGCAAGCTCATGACATTCTCTGTACCCTCGTCTAAGCAATGGCAAAAACAAAACATGCTCTGAACTGTCTATGTATCACAGTTTCTATTCATAGAACTCTTAGCTCGGGAATTTTTTGGTTGTCGTTTTATTTCTTTCGTTATGCATCGATGCATCGACGAAACACGCAGGAATGCCCACAAGGGGGATATAATTGCGCAAGTTGCGCATTTAGAATTTTTTTTTTTGGGGGGAGAGAGAATTTTTTTTTAAGAATAAAATGTTTGATCATAAACGAAAAATGTTTTCATGGCTGTACAAGTGCTATCTTGGTATTACCTAAAAAGTAGGCTAGTAAAAACCAGAGAAGTGTGGATTTATTTACGATTGTTTTTACGAAATGGTAGCCTAAATATCTCTCCAGTACTGAGGTGTAACTCGTAGTAAGTTTTTTTTTTTTTTTTTTTAAGTTTATTTAGGAGAATTTTTTTTGGTGGGGGGAGACTT